>PVLC010002339.1:10783-117245 GCA_004027655.1 Graphiurus murinus | reverse complement strand
AAAGATGGAGGCTTTTTATAGCTGCGCCGGGCCTAAGCCACGAGGTGTCTCGTACAGCTCTCACCTGGCCGGCCACGAGTCGGGTGTGCTGGTGCATGCGCTCTGGCGTGGCACAGCCCACCTGTAGCTGCTTCTGGCACTTTACCAGGCGCCATCTAGAGGCAAGGTCCAGCTGGCCAGGCTAGGCCCCCGACAGGTGAGGATGTGCAGACAGTCCTTCTGGTACACACACCCATCACTCTACTCTTAGAAATTTTATCAAGAGAAATAAAAGCTATGTACCCCAAAGACTAGTGCACATGACTGGAGGATCTGGATTTTGTGGTCCGTGCTTATTCTTGAAAAGCTGACTAATAATTATTCATGAAAGGCCCGAGGTTTTTTCCTGGTAGATAACTTAAGAACTTTGTTATTTACAGAATTTATGTCTGGGTGTGCCGTGACCTTAGCCGATTTCAATGGATTATTGCTTAGCAATAAAGCAGAATGAAGCACTTTTACACAAAACACAAAAAATCTGAACAGCACTATGCTAAGTGAAATACATTAGTTGAGAAAAAGTTCTAAAATTTGAACTCTAAACTCATTACAAAGGCATACTCATTAGTCAAAACCTATCAAACTTGGTACTCCAAATCGCTGCATTTTCTTGTAGGTAAATTGTACCTCTACAATGTTTATTTTAACACAGCATGGAGAAATAATGAAAAACAACCATTTACTGTGCTTTACCTCCTCCCTTGGTCTTTAGTCTTGCTCCCAAGAGGGTAAAGCCCTTCACCCTCCAAGCTTTTCCTCAGTTCTCCACTCACGTTCTCGCTAGGCTTCCTGTGTTCCTTCTCCCTTTTCTCTCTCTCTCTCTTTTTTTTTTTTTTTCTTTTTGTGGTACTGAGGATTGAACCCAGGGGCATTCTACCTCCAAGCTACACACTCAACCCCTTTTATTTTTTATTTTGAAGCAGGTTCTTGCTAAGTTGCTGAGGCTGGCCTTGAACCTACAAATCCTCCTGTCTCAGCCTCCCAAGTAGTGGGACTGCAGGTGCACCCCACCATGCCCTGCTCAGTTCTCTTTCCTTTAGGACTGTAGTTGCATTTCTATCCTTGCTAATTAGTAGGTTCAAGTCAAGCTCTCCCTGCCTCGGGGAGCAGAGGTTACTGTCTGCGAGGTTGTGGGGGCCAGGGCCGCTGCTCCAGGCTCCACCCACAGGCTACTGCTCACCAGCCCAGGCATCTGTATTTAAAGAGCAGTGAAACTCAGTGTTCCTTCCTCTCCTGTTTCAGAGGTCTAGATGGAGAAATATTTTTAAAAAGTGAATGTCTTTTTAGCTTTACATCTAGATTCCTAATTAAAAAGAAATTGAAGGCCAAAAGTAGATTCAGTTTGAAACCAGAGAGGTGTTCTGACTTCACAGCTACCACTGTACAGAAGTATTTCTAATCTTAAAAACTGTGCAATTTGGATTGAACAGCTACAAGAACAAAGATGAGGCTTTAGTTTAATTTGAGCAAGAGAGCTAAAAATGTGATTATTGTATAAAACTTGTAGATATCAAAAGCTAATCTAAACTCCAAATGTTTCTCATAAATGAAAATCAATTTAAAAATGCTACATTGCATGACAGAGAAATCATGAATGTTTCTTTGATGAAATAACAAAACAACTATATGCTAATACATGCAGCAACTGTTAACTCTCAGAGAATAAAACCAACCATCTTTCAAATATCAACAGTGGATTCAAAGTGATATTAAAGACATAGAAAACACTGAATGGAAAATAACTGATTTTTAGAAAAGGAACTAAATTTGAACCTAGTTTTGGCTTCCATGTTTTAAGAAATTGAGCCTTAAAAAAAAGAATACAATGAGGAAGTTTTCCTTTTGAGAGATGAACATCCGGATCCAGAAGGGGAGAGAAGGGAGAGTATAAAACCTGAACGAAAGTCATGTGTCATGGTGGTGTTATTTCACAGTGAGCGGCAAAGTCACAGCAAATGGCTTAGCAAGTGTGTTTGTTCAGCAAACTGGAATGTTTGGGAAAGGCCGCGAGGGGAACTTGATCATTTGAGTAATTCAAGGGAGAGTAGAAGAAAATAGGAAAAATACCAACTTGTCAGGTGAAAGTAGGGGTAAAAGATACAAGTGAAATAATCACAAAAGGAGAAAGTCAAAATATAAGTTATTCTATGATAGACATTGAAGTTCACTGGCAATTGTGAATGTTTTTATTATATAATAGTTAATAGTAGCCTTATTAATCATGACATCCTTGGTCTACTTTCCCTGATGTGTACATTACCTAAAAGAAAGGTAGAATGAAAAGATGGTGACATTATCTCAATAAATTAACAAAAATGCAAAATAATACTTTTTTTTGTCTCAGGAAATATACATTGCTATTTAAATAACCTCAATGAGATGTATGCAAACCAATATCTCTTATCAAAGAGGAAGGAAATGCAATCATTTTTCTAAGAACAAAAGTAACTTTAAACTGGAGCTTCGATGGTTATAAAATTGACAAAAATAGATTTGCAAAATGTGTTTATTTATTGAACATTTGGAGTATCAGAATCTTATCTATATATTCAAAAATCATTATTAATTAAAAACCTCCAACAGAATTGGAATCATTCAATAATGGTTTTTTGTGCTTATATGTTTATATACTATTTAATCGTTTAAATATGGAAACCTCATCTTAATCTTATCAAATGTGCTTATAATATTATTTGAAACTTATCTTCCTTATAGATGCCATTTTATATAGAAAAGAAATATACACAATAGTGTTATTTATTAATTGTTGTTATCTATGGATTGTGCAAAGATTACACAATTACAAAGTTACAAAAATTTTTAAGCTAGGGCTCATAGGTAGAGCTCTTGCCTAGCATGTATAAGTCTTGGGTTCTATCACCAGCACTGAAAAATAGCACTTAAATTTGCTTCCTATATAATATTCAACTGTATTCAGACATATAATATGGTAGTTGTACTAATAACACTTATTTGTAGTACTGTTTACCCATGCAAATATGTTTCCATTTTCTAGAATGTCCCTTTGATCTTGATTCACACAGCTGGATTGGATTTGGAAATAGTTACTATCATTTTTCCAGGGAAACCAAAACCTGGCCAGAAAGTCGAGCTGCCTGCTCTGAACTGAATGCTTACCTTCTGAAGATAGACACCAAAGAAGAGATGGTGGGTCAGACATTTCTACTTTTCTGTTACATTAAAACCATATTTGGCTGGGCGTGGTGGTGTACACTTGTAATCCCAGCATTTGGGAGGCTGA
This sequence comes from Graphiurus murinus, assembly GCA_004027655.1. NCBI lineage: Eukaryota > Metazoa > Chordata > Mammalia > Rodentia > Gliridae > Graphiurus > Graphiurus murinus. The sequence continues at coordinate 113,944 of PVLC010002339.1, read as the reverse complement.
GACCAGAGGATCTGGGTTCGCCGTCAGCCTCAGCTACCTAGTGAGGCACTCTGCAACTTAGTGAGACCCTGTTTCAAAATAAATAATAAAAAAATAGTTCTGGGGGTATAGCTCGGAGGTAGAATGCCTCTGGGTTCAATCCCCAGTACTGCAAACAAAAACAAAAACCATATTTGTTTTGGAAGCATGAGAGATGGAAACCATAATTTGGCAAACTGAATGATCTCAAGCATGTATGATATTTTCTTTGCTTGACTTTATTTTCTTAGGGAGAAATTAGAGAAACTAACAATCATCAAAATATTTTGTTGTACAAGAAGACCAAACTAACAAGTGATATAATATTTGAGGTTCAGCCTATTAATGCTAAGTGGGTGTGTGCAAGCCCCTGGGAGAACTTTTACCATTATCCTTTTACGTCAGGAAGGAGCAGATCATGAAACACACACTTCTGGTTTGTGAATTTTTTCCAATAGGATATCTTATCAGAGTTTGAAATAGAAGGATGGATTGGTTTGAAAAAGAATAAAATGGATGGATGTTGGTTATGGGAAGATGGCACCCAAGGAAATATAAGCCTGTAAGTATAATGCTTGGATAAGTGGGACTTTTCTGAGTCATGGTTTTTGCAAGTGTTCCCTCTGTACACCTCAGAAAGAGCAACCAAGAGATAAACATATAAGTCTGCTTATATAAACATATAAGTCTGCTTACAGGATGAGGGTTTTTAGAGGTTAACTAGGAGGGAAGTTCAAATTCTGGTGGACAGTTCTTAAGGTGGGAGTGTGTGTGTGTGTGTGTGTGTGTGTGTGTGTGTGTGTGTATGGAAGGGGGCAGTTCTTTTTTTATTGTAATAATTAGTGCTTTGTATGTATACATCTTTGGTAGGCACAAATTGATAAAGACAAATGTGCACACATTTCTCATCTGACCCTTTCCCCAGTTCCCACCCCGCTCCCTTGACCTCCCTCCCTCTCAAGTTCAGTTCAGTGAGTGACCTTGATATAATTGTGTAAATACATCATGTGCCTTAGGATGCCCTCCACCCCCCTGTCCGTCCCCTTTGGTTAAATCAACTTCTTTGTTTATTGAGGGTCTCTCCTTTTTCATCTGAAGACCCTCTTATGCCCCATCCTCTCCCTAACACCTGCATATTAGGGAGAACATATGCTTCTTTACTCTTTGTGACTGGCTAATCTCACTTAACATAATGTTTCCCAGTTGCATCCATTTCCCTGCAAAGAACATGATTTTGTTCTTCTTTATGGCTGAGTAAAATTCCATTGTGTACATATCCCATAGTTTTGAAATCCATTCATCTGTCGATGGACATCTTGGCTGCTTCCATAGTTTGGCTATTGTGAATTGTGCAGCTATAAGCATAGATACACATACGTCGGTCTGATAGTTTGGTTTCCATTCTTTTGGGTATATACTCAGAAGTGGTATTGCTGGGTCATAAGGTAGGTTTATTCCCATTCGTCTGAGGATCCTCCATACTGTTTTTCAAAGTGGTTGCACAAGTTTGCAATCCCACCAACAATGTATTAGGGTTCCCACTTCTCCACATCCTCACCAGCAATTGTTGTTGTTCGTGTTTTTTATGATTGTCATTCTGACTGGAGTTAGGTGAAATCTCAGGGTAGTTTTGATTTGTATCTCCCTGATTGCCAATGATGTGGAACATTTCCTCATACATTTATTGGCCATTTGTATTTCTCCTTTTGTGAAGTGTCTATTTAGATCCTTTGCCCATTTTTTGATTGAGTTATTTGCTTTATTGGCTGTGATTTTCTTGAGTTCTTTGTATATCCTAGATATTAGTCCTCTATCAGAAGAGTAGCTGGCAAAAATCTTCTCCCACTCTGTAGGTTCTCTGTTGAGGTTCTTGGTAGTTTCCTTTGCTGCACAGAAGCTCTTCAGTTTAATGCAATCCCATGTATTGATCTTCCTTTGAGTTGCTTGTGCTTTTGAGGTCTTGTTGAGAAAGTTTTTACCTGTGCCTATGTGTTGAGGGGGGGAAGTTCTTGATGTGAGAAAGAGTTTATGGAAAGGTCCCTTGTGGTTTGTGCCAAGCAAGATTTTGGGGAGTTCCAGCATGCAAGATATGGGGATTTTTCAGGTAAGTGGGAAAGCCTGCACAAAATAGAGTTGTTTTTGTTCTGGCCAGCCATCTAACATATTATACTCTTTCTCTTAATAGAAAAAGTTTGAGTGTTAAGGTCGGGTAAAGGGACAGCATTCTTTTTCTTCTATAGTTGCTTCCTGTGGTACAGGGACGTTGAGGTCAGCAGTAGCCTTTGGTATCTGTACTATCTGAGAAGGAGAATGGTGTTTACATGTTTTGGGGTGGCAGCTTGGATGACAGAGTCAAGCCTTCATGAGCGAGGGCCAGAGAGTACATTTAAAATGCAAGGGGAAAGGGTATGGAGAGGAGAGTGAGGTGATGGGTCATAATGGGAGTAATACAGAAAGCTTGGTCAGTGTCCCAAGGTACCAGTTGATTCCCTCTGGGCTTGAGCGGCATTCCCTTAGCCTTTGAGAGGCATCCCCAGCTATCCTGGCCGGCTGACGTAGACACAGCACTTTACTTGTCTTGGGTGGGGACAGTGTGAGGGTTCAGTCACACTGGGAGGTGGAAAGTTTGCCTCAAAAGACACCATGAGAGAGAGGTCTCAGGGAAAAAGCAGCTGAGGCAGAGAGGTGCCTGGGTAGTTAGGCATGCCTGAGTTCAGATGAGTCCGCTTATGGGCATCTCAAGTGGTCTACAGCCTGTCAAGCTGAGGGCTTTAAGGGAAAGTTGGAAGAAAGCTGAGACCTGCCTGGAGGTAGTTTTGAGATGGGAGTTAGGAGATGAGAAGAGTATATTTGGGTAAAGTGAGCCGACCTGTCTGGAAATGGGTTGGTAGACTGATAGGTCCCAGGTCTTAAGAGTGGTGGACAATTGGAGATGGGTGGACAGGCAAGTCCAATATCTGATGGACAGGGAGGAGTTGAGGGCAGTAGGTAAGGAGTAAGTAGCTTTGACCAGAAGTTCCCAGCTGTTGAGGGTCAATGAGAGGCTCTTGAGGCAGAAAGGGAAGGAGGAGTAGGATGACAGAGGACAAGGGATTCTTATTTGAATGAGGGAAAAAGAGACAACAGGGGAAGAAAGAGGAGGACAGTCGAATATGGAGAAGGTATAGGGAAAAGAAGATGCAGATGTTTGGATTATGAGCAAGAAAAATGATTCCATTTGGTAGGGAGGAGACAAAGGTTTTGGCAGAAAACAAAAATGACCAGTAAGATTCCCAGTGGAAAAACTAGCCACGATAATGTGTCTTTGGACCTTCTAGGGTGGAGAGACAGGTGAACATAGGTATGTTGTGAATGTTTGGGACACTTGTGCTTTTGAGGGGGTATTTGCTATCCTTTACTGGCAAGGAAATTTCAGAGAAGAACTGTGTGATTCCAGAAAGGTCTACAGAAGGGTTTCAAAGGAGTAAGTCATCTATATATTGCAGCAGGGCACAGGTCTAGGGTAGGTAGGTCTAGGTTAGGTTCTGTCCAAAGAAATGAGGGCTGTCCCTAGAACGTTGGGGGAGAATTGTCCAGCTGCATTGGGAAGAGGTGTGAGAGTCAGGGTCTATCAAATGAAGTCAAAAGGACTTTGGGTCAAGGGTAATAAGTAGAAAAAACATCTTTGAGATCAACGACTGAAGAATGTAATGAGGAGGGGGGAATAAGAAATAGAAGGGTATAGAGGTAGGGGACTATGGGGTGGGTAGGTATAATAGCTTGATTAATTATCTGTCAGTCTTTTTTTGATCACTCAGTTGGGGGCTTTGTAGGGAGAATGGGTTGATGGAAGAATTTTTGCCTGTAGAATTCAAGCAACAAGGGCTTGAGGCCTTGTCCTGCTGGGATGAGAGGGTATTGGGTTTGACTGGGGAAAATGGTAGAGTCCTTTAGGTGTATCTTAATGGGAGTGTGGCGGGTGGCGATGGAGGGGTGAGAGGTGTCCCAGACTTGGGAGTTTACATTGAGGAGAAAGGAGAGAAGAGAGGGTGCGGGGAGCCAGCCCTCCAGGCAGCAGGGTCGAGGGGTCCCTCGTTAGGTGGGGATTGAGTACGAGGTCGAATGAGAGTACGCTTACACCCAATGTAGTGTTCAAGACGCATCTGTTTATTTCAAGTAGTAGCCATCTCTTATACTAATTTTTTACAATGGGGCATACTGAACAGGAATTTTTACAGACTTGTTTTTAACTAAAGTTGAGTTGGCACATCTTTAACCAAAAAAGCTATTTCCCATAGTATTTGGGATTAAGAAAACAGCAAAGGTTTACAGATGAAAGCAGTGTTAAAGGTTAACAGCTGAGAGGAAACTCTATTGATTAGATTAAATCTTCACTATTTGTTCAACTCCTTGTCAGACAACTAGAAAGTAGTTAATCAGTGAAGACAAGGGGGGAAGGTGGGCAAACTCTCTGTCTTAAAGCTTTCTTTACTTATAGATAAAAAATAGTAGACCTAAGTTCCTTTGATTTGTAGCTAAGCTACAAAGTTCAACTGCTGATATTTGTTGAGAGTTAATGAATATTTCTAATACGAGCTGAGGTATTGTTCTTTTTAGCTACCATTGATGACTCACAATCCGTTTAGCCATCCTGGAAATTTTTTCTTTATAATTAATGTGAAAGCAAAACCCAAAGCACCCCAAATTTCCAGAATACAATAATGCAAAGTGGGAAATGCCACGCGTCCCTTCTTTTTTTTTTTTTTTTTTTTTTGCGGCACTGGGGATTGAACTCAGAGGCATTCTACCTCCGAGCTATACCCCCAGCCCTATTTTTTATTCTTTATTTTGAAACTGAGTCTCACTAAGTTGCGGAGGGCCTCACTAGGTAGCTGAGGCTGGCTGCGAACCCGGATCCTCCGGTCTCAGCCTCCCGAATGCTGGGATTACAAGCGTGCGCCACCACACCCGGCTTCGTCCCTTCTTTTGAAATCAAATGGCTTTGCATGATTTCAGCAGGCTGAGCCCTGCTCAAAGCCCTGCTTATTAGGAAGCCGTTGCAAGAGGGTAGCCTGAATCCAGATGGTAGCACAGTATGAAGTGCGTTAAGGAACGTGGCGTGAACTGTAGGGAGACCTGGAGCCTGGAGAAGACCTCTTGTCCTAGGATGTGTGGGACGGCGGAGGATGACTAAAAACATGTGGGAGAATGGAGTGTCAAAGGAGTTATAGAAAAGGGAAGGGGTCTTCTTGTGTGTGGAAGGGGTGCCTGCACTCCCACAATGGAGATGGAGGAGTTTTTTAGGGGTCTGGCAAACTCAAGTGAAATCAAATAAGTAGCTTCCATATCCAATAGAAAGGAGATTGGCTTACCTGACATGGTCATGGTTACCTGGGTTTCCAGGGACCTCAGAGCCTGGGTCCCATCAGTCCTCCATGACCAGGCTGACAATTCAGCAGATTTTAGTGCAGTAATGGGATTTTTGGATTTAGGACTGTGTCCTGTTGAGCAATTCTGTCTCAGGGTACAGTCTGATTTCCAGTGTCCCCTTTTTCATTTTTTAATCAAGAGGGCATGGCTTAGAAGGTGGAGCTCAAGTTGGGACAAATGTTTGCCCAATGGCCTTTCTTGCCACATTTAAAACAAGCCCTCAGAGGGCTGGTCTTTCTGGGGCATGGAGTACTTGGTTGGCCCCTGAGTAGCTGCAGCCAGCATCTGGCATTTGGCCAGATCTCTCTTAGCTTTTTTGCAATTGTTTTTTTCCTTCTCTCTATTGTTGAAGACCTTAAAGGCCTGTTTAATGAGGTCCTTTTGGGGGATCTAGGAAAACATCCTCCAGTTTTTGGAGTTTTTTGTGGATGCTGGGGAAAGATTGTGAAATGAAGTGCATATGGAGGTAGAAATGGCCGCCAGTCAGTAGTGTCCATGAGATAGGACATGAACAGGGCTGGATTCTCACTGGGCACCTTGAGTAATTTCTTTAATCTTAGCATACTTTACTGCCTTAGGGCATATGTTTTTCATGCCTTCCAGAGGCAAGTAATACTGTCTTGCTGCCTGTCAGTTGAGTTGGGTTGGTGATTCCAGTTGGGTTTGACTGTGGTACAGTGGTATAGTGCCAGTAGGGGATAGGGCTGTGTCTGGCATCCTGAGTGTGGAGAGTGTCTGCACAGGCTTGAGCTGCCATCCAAATGCGCTCCTCTCCTCCAGTGTAAGGGTGGAGGAGAAAAATGACATAAATATCTTTCCAGGTCAGATCATAGGAATGGGTGAGAAAGTGGAGATTTTTTGGAATACGACGAGAAGAGAAAGAGTTCCTTTTGGATCTGAGAGAGGTCAGCAAGAAGAAAAGGGCTGAATGTAGACCAGGTCTTGGGAGAGGGAGAACTGGAAAGGGGCTTGGGCATTTGGGTGGGAGGGATAGTAGAGGGTAAGTAGGGGAGTTTGAGCAGGGTGGTCAGAGGTTTCCTATACCCTTGTCTCTGTCAACAGCTGGAAGGCTGATCAGAGTTGGAATTTACACTTTGAGGAAACTCCTCCTCAACAGCCATAGAGATAATGCAAAAACAGGTTCTATCTGTTATCTTGCTGAAGCACTTACCTGATAAGAACATGGTCAACCTTGACCAATCATGCAAGCCCACACAAGCTTACCTGATCCCCCTGACCCCACCCCTCACCTCTAGCAATTTAAGCAGCCCCTTTGTTAATAAAATTGAGGCTTGATCAGAATCCTGTCTTGCCTCCGTTCCTCGCGCCCCTTGTTTGCCTCCTTCATTCCTTTAGGTTAAGCCGCCTCGGTCTCCATTCCCAACCTCTGCTGGTCGGGGCATTCCCTCAACTAATCCTCCTCCTAAATGAGCCTCCCCAGCTCTCTTCACCTCCTCCCCTCTCTGACAACCAGGCTTCTTCCCCTTCCTCTTTGGACTTTGATCCAGCAGACGGGATCTGGGAGGAGCTGCAGCTACCCACCATTTCCGAGGCTGCAAGAAGGGAACTCCACTTGTCAGTTTCTTGCTGCCAGTCCTGGGTTTCAGCAGCAGGGATGCAAGGTCAGGGGAGGGAAGGAAGAGAGAGGGGGAAACAGCTCTATAACAGAACAGGCTTTATTCAAATAAAATTTTCAGAGGAGCATCTCCAAGAAAGGATGGGGTCCATGTCCACTTTCAGGCTGAAGGTTTATGTAGGCTAATAGGAGGAAAGTGCAAATTCTGTCGGGTAGTTCTTAAGGCAAAGGGGAAAGAGGTTACCTAAAGGTCCCTTGCGGTATGTGCCAAGCAAGATATGGGGGAGCATCTGTGAGCAAGAATGGGGACTTTTCCAGTAAGTGGAAAGCCTTCAAAGAATGGAGTTGCCTTTGCTTTGGCCACCATTTAACTGGGAGGACCAGAACATGGAAAACAATTGGGAAAATTTTCTAGCCCTTTCTTTTTTTTTTTTTGTGGTACTGGGGATTGAACTCAGGGGCATTCTACCTCCGAGCTACTGAGCTACACCCCTAGCCCTATTTTTTATTCTTTATTTTGAAACCGAGTCTCACTAAGTTGCGGAGGGCCTCACTAGGTAGTTGAGGCTGGCCGCGAACCCGGATCCTCCAGTCTCAGCCTCCCGAGTGCTGGGATTACAAGCGTGCGCCACCACGCCCGGCTTCTAGCCCTTTCTAAGTAATCTCACTTCTAGAATATTTACAATTTTACTAGACTTCTTGGAGAAATGTGTGCATTGGTTTACGTAAGTTTAGAAATCTATAAACCTTTACAATGTTCTTTTATTTTTTTATTCATAATTCTACTTATGTAAACAAGATAGGGTTAGATAGTAACTAATATTTTCTGTTATGGTTACTGTTTTGTAATTAAAGGCTATCAGTCAACATAGAATTTTATTTTGTTCTTGTATCAATTTGTTTTCTTATTTTAGGGGTTGTTTTGTTTGTTTTTTCTTTTTGTAATATTAGGGATTGAACTCAGATACATTCTACCTCTGAGCTACACCCTCAACTCTGTTTTTATAAAAAAAATTGAAGCAAGGTCTCACTAAGTTGCTGAGATCCTTGTTAAGTTGTTCAGGCTGACCTCAAATCTATGAAATCATTCTGTCTCGGTCTCCCAAGTACTGGTATTGCAGGTGTGTGCCAACATGCACAGCTGTTTTGTTAAGTTATTTGCTTTTTAATTCATTTAGACTTGTATTTGTTTATGTTAATTTCAAGGTCTAGATAAAATTAGTATTTGCAGATATAACACCTTGATTTTTAGAAGGTATTATTGTTTCTACACAGACCTGAATTCTACGAAGAGAAGAGCCATAATTGTGCTTATACGGATGGAAAATACATTTACCCTGATGACTGTATATATAGGAAAAATTATATCTGTGAGTGTAATATATTGTAGCATCTGTTTTACTAATATTGCTGTTATTAAATCCTAATAAAATATTGAAAACATGCTAGTTATTTATTGATTTCATAATTTTAAAAATTATGGCTGAATAATTTTACTGCATTCCAAAGATTTTAGCTAAATTTCTTATTTCTTAAAATGTATGTATTGAGAGTGTTGGAAATTTACTGCCTACATATTTCATGGGGTAATTATCTTCCCTTTGCAATTTATGTTGATATCAATTAATTGAACAAGGTTACCAAATACCATCAATGCACTACACAATTTTTCACAATCCAAGGGATATAATGAGAAGGAAGGTTTCTGTATTATTTAGTGACTTTTTTTTTTTTTTAATTTTTAGAGACAGGTTATCGCTGTATTGCATAGGCTGGACTGGAATTCCTGGGTTCAAGCTACCTCATGCCTCAGGCTCCCTGGTAACCAGGACTACAGGCACAGGCTGCCATGCCCAGGTTCACTTAGGGTTTGACATGAGCTGGACACCTTTTGATATTGTACAAGAGACTTAATATATGTAGTACTTAGAGTATTGAGGAAAAACAAGAAATAACAAATATAATTTAAGGTTAAAAAAGTTAAGAACCTCAAAGACTATCCCTAGTGGTAAGCCATTACCATTGCTAGAGAATAACTCGTATAAGCGCTTTCAATAATTTAAAAGCAAATGAGATTGTAATGAATGAACAGATTTGGAATCTTAGCAGGAAAATGAAAGTCACTAAACAAACCAAAAATAATTCTGGAGATAAAAGACTTGCCTTAATTGAAATGAAAATTTCAAATGTTTGAAATCTTTGAAGAAATAGTGGGCTAATATTTTCACAAAGGTTTTTTTTTTTTTTTTTTTTGTGGTGCTGGGGATTGAACTCAGAGGCATTCTACCTCCAAGCTACACCCACAGTCCTATTTTTATTTTTTTATTTGGAAATAGGGTCTTGCTAAGTTGCTGAGGCTGATCTTGAACCTGCAATCCTCCTTTCTCAGTCTCCCAAGCACTGGAATTACAAGTGTGTACCATCATATCTGGCTACAAATATAGTTTTAAAAATATAATTTACATAATAATATAAGAAGCTTGGAAAACCTAAAAAAGAACTTAGAAAACGGAAAATGACAAGTAGGTATGTCATAGTCAAACTACTTAAATTTAAAAATGAAGGAAACAGGCTGATTGTGTTGGCACATGCTTGTAATTCCAGTACGTGGTAGTTAGAGACAGGAGAATCATAGGTTCAAGGACAGCCTCAGCAACATAGTGAGATCTTATTTCAAAATTTAAAAAAAAGAGTTGGGGGGTATAGTTTGGAGGTAGAATGCCCCTGAGTCCAATTCCCAGTAACAAGCACACAAAACACACACACACACACACATACAATGAGGAAAGTATATTGAATGCAGCTATAGAAAAGTCACCATATTCATTGGAATAATAATATAGATTATTGACATTTTAGCAGAAATAATGCAAATGAAAACAGTGGAATATCTTTAAAGGCAAAAACAGAAGTAAATTTAAAATATCTACCCAGTCTTCTGATTTTTGGTCCAACCAATAAGATGTTTGGAATTTGTCACCACCATCCTAATGAGAAAAAAAAAAAAAACCTGAATGAAGTGGAAATCGGCAGTACTCCTTAGGTCTTCCAGAAAACCAAGCTCAACGAGCTGACTCAAATGAGTGACCTCCCAGGTCGGTCACCATCCGATGTAATGGGTTTATCTACTGATGAGATTTTAACTCTCATAACTTAACTGTATCAACTCTGAACATTAATGTGTGAACTTTTCAGGGAACATTCTATATCCTACCATAGTAAAACTGAAAAAAAAAAAAAGTTGTACATCTTAAACCATGTGCAGGAAATCTCTAGATAAATCAAATGATGTCAGTGGAGACCCAAACAGGAACAACTGAGGAAATAGTCCTCGATACACACAGCTCTAGGAAACAGTAGACAGAGTCTAACTCCTAGCCATACAAGCTCAAAACCTTACACTGAGGCCAGTTATTTCAGTTCTTCCATCTGACACATCATTATAAGATAAATTGCATGGGATAACTGCAGAGTTCAACAAAAGTTACAAATGTCCCAAGAGGCAAAGGAAACTTCTTTAAGAAAAAGGAAAAGCATTAGAATTAGAACCAGACATGACAGAGGCATTGGAATTATGAGCCTAGAATTTGAAGCAATTATGATTGTATGTAAAGGCTCTACTGGGGAAAAAAAAAACACAAAGCATCATGCAGGAATTATCAGACAATATAAACAGAGAGATGTGAACTGTAAGAAACAATTAGAAGAAAATGCTAGAAATTTTAAAAAATATTGTACTGAAAAAAAAAAAAGAATCCTTGTGATAGGTTCAACAACCAAGGAAAGAGTATGTGAGCGGAAGAACTGTCAACAGAAACTTCTGCAACTGCAATGCAAAAAGAGAAAAAAGAGTGAGAAAGTTGAACCAGAATATCTTAGAGTTGATATAATTACAAAAGATATAACCTATTCGTAACAGAGGCTCCCGGGAGATAAGAGAAAGGAACCAAACAAGTAGTTGAGACAAAAATGACTGTTTTTGAAATTTCACACAGGCATCAAGGACCTACAGGTCCAGGAAACTCAGAGAACATCTAGCAGGACTTAAAAAAAAAAAAAAAAAAAAGCTGGATCCTAAAAAAATATAAGCAAAATAGACAACAAGGCTTTAGCTTGATTAACTTAGGGGAAAAAAGAACATAATATAGATAATATAAATAGATTGTCAAAATTTAAATTTGTATGCTTGAGTTTTTCTCCTTTTTTAAATTTTCAGTGTGCTTTTATTGGTGCATTATAGTCTTACATCGTAATGTAAATCATGTTGGCAGTGGCACACATGCACACAGCGCTTGGCTTCTCCATCTTGAAATACTGACAGACTACAGCCTGGCCAGGAGATTTAGGGGCACGCACATGGCATTTAAGTTTAAATTTAAATTAAACCTATTTGGAAATGTAGTTCTTTCGTCACCCCAAGATGACGTCTTCACTCTCGTTCAGCACAGGACAGCGTGGAGGTTCCACTATGGCTTTGGCTCACCTTGGTGCTGGCCTGCCAGAGGAAGCTGTCTGTGGTCCACTCATTGCGTCCCCAGGGCTGGCTTGCCTACAGCACAGAGGGGGGCTCTCCTTGTGTTTGACCTCACCCCGCAGCTGGATGCGGTGCATTGGGACTCAGAGCCTTATAGACTGGCAGCAGGGGCTGGATGGCAGCCTATGTTCTGGTCCAGCCACAGTCTTGAGTACGCTTTACTGACCTATTCTTCAGTGGGAATCTGTCACTATTCCTTCCCTTCTCCCTTGTATCAAGCAGACAAATTTGCCTGTACCCTGGTGGTAGACCTTACACACCTGGGTTACATGATGTAGGAAAAGGCTGCACACTTCTATATAAACCCAGTCAATCTTCAGAGCGCTGAAGATTTTATTCTTCACAAATCTCTGAAAAAGACCTAAGAGCAAAGAGCAAAAATCTATAGTCTAGGGATTCATGGAAAGAGTTGGTTCCAAGGTTGATCCTGTTAGGAACCCTAAAGCGATAGCCATGCAACTATGAGTAGGATGTGTCCCTCACCTAGGTAGTGCCCCCAAGAGGAAATTCCCACTGAAAGCAAACTTAGAAAGGAGGCCCCATAAAAGAGAATTCCAGCCAGATGTGATGGTGCACACCTGTAATCCCAGTACTTGTGAGGCTGAAATAGGAGGATCTCAGGTTTGAGGATAGCCTCAACAACTTAGACTCTCTTTCAAAATAAAAAATAAACAGAGCTTGGGGTATGGTTTAATGGTAAAGCTTCCTTGGGCTCAGTTCCCAGTACACACACACACACACACACACACACACACACACACACTTCAAGTTAAAATCACAATTAGATACCACTACAAGGAATGGCTAAAAGTTTTTCTTTTCTTTTCTTTTTTTTTTTTTTTTCATACTAGGGATTGATCCAGGGACATTCTACTTATAAGCTACACCCCAGCCCTTTTATTTTTTATTTTTTGCTAAGTTGCTGAGGCTGGCAACCAGCCTGTGATCCTTCTCTCAGGCTCCAAAGTACTAGGATTATAGGCGTGCACCACTACGCCTGGCTGTGGCTAAAGTTTTATATATTGATCATAGGAATTATTGGTACCATGTGGTGGAATTTCTGCTTTCATACAATACTGTGGAATAAAGTGGAACAACCACTTTAGAAAGGCATGGTGCTTTCTTGAAACGCCAAACACACACCACCCTGTGACTCAGCTGTCCCTGTCTTAAGCATGTGCCTCTATTAAAGGAAACATGTGTTTATGCAGTGGATTATATACACATAATCATAACAGCTTTATTTGTAATATCCCAAACTAAAAATAACTCAAATGCCCACCCGCAGATGAACAGGTAAACAACTGGTGTCATGCCCCTTCAGTGGAATATAACTCAGCAGCTGCTCACAGAAAATCAAGCGGCTTCTTATGTATTCATAGGAATGATGTACGGATATATTTTTTAAAAAGAAATCAAACAAGCTATTGAAACAAACACTGGACTTAGCAAGGAACATGTATATGCTTGCGTTTTTCTTGATTATCTCTGAAATAACATCTAAGAGCCTCGTTATTTGTTTGTCTTTGAGAAGGGGATTAAAGTGAACAGAAGATGGAATGGGAAGGAAAGATTTGGTTTAACAACTCATCATTTTGATTCTTTTACATCATAAACATTGACTCACCTATTCAAGTAAGTTTAATTGTAAGTTTAATTAAATAATTGAATAAAAAAGAAATATCAAACCTGTCACTCAGTCAAAATGGATTTGTTTCATGTTCTCTCATTTGTTGGTTCTTGACATTTCAAAAAAGAAGTGTACTATTTTTTTTTTTCTTCAGGGTTTATTTGACTTTGCTATACAGGAAATTTCTTCTTTTGTCCTTGTTCAGAAATATTTATTTATTTATTTTTGCTGTACTGGGGTTTGAACCCAGGGGCATTCTACTTTCAGACTATACCCCCAGCCCTGTTTTTTATTCGTTATTTTGAAACAGGGTCTCACTAAGTTGCAAAGAGCCTCACTAAGTGGCTGAGGCTGGCCTTGAACACGGATCCTCCCATCTCAGCCTCCCAAGTACTGGGATTACAAGCGTGCACCACCACGCCCAGCTTCAGGTATATTTAAGAGACAGTAAATCATGGGTCTTTGACTGATGAGTGAATACTCTATGTTGTTTTTTGCTGTTACTAGTAGCTAATAAAGAATGGAAACATCAAGACTCTGGTTTTAGTAATTGTTTGAATTAGCAAAACAGGTAAACATCTTTTCACAAGTATAACAAAAATACCTATCATTACTAAAATTTGCTGGCTTGATGAATACACGTTTTGCCTCATCTGTAGTTTCCCATTGAAAATCTCTGTATCAGAGAACACACATATTGCAGAAAGTCATTTCTTAGGCAAATTATATTATCACAATTTTAAAATATATGTGGGTGATCATTTCAGTGGACAAAAAATTTTGTACCCTATATGTAATGGTTAAACAACAAGATGTAGTTGTTTCTAAAACTCTATGCGTGGGGTTGCTAATTAGTGTCTAAGAGAAAGGAAGGGGTGAATGGTGCTGAAAGGTGGAGTATAGATAAGAATTAGGTGTGTATCTGTGGCACATTGCTCTTTCTTCTGAAACTTCTGGGAAATGACTAAACACAGAAAGTCTATTACATGACACATCGCAACTTGATATATATATAAAAAAATCTCTGGTTTCCTATGACTCACATTAATGTGCAAAGAACATGAGGCTTCAGGGTGAGCCTCACTTCTAGTAGAAAAGGAGGTAGTTGACATTTAACATGAGTTACTTTTTTCCCTCTGAGCTGAATGCCTTGTACATGAATCTTGTGACACTGAGCAATAAGAAAGACTGGAGAACGTGGGTCTCGAATTGTAGACCTAGGCTCTAACAGATGGAAGAAAACATTATGTAATTCCGCTTTGCTTTCCCATATAACTGAATCTAACTGATAGCAAGTAGGAACTAAATTGTTACTGGTGAAGTCAGCAACCTTTGGCTTATTATCACCCTTTTGTAACATTCTTGTTTTTTATACTTTGTATGGTAATTATGCATCATACCGAGATTCAAAGTGATACAAACATCCACGCGCATAGCACCAGATGTGGTTCATTCATTTTAAAGTTCTCCCATTGTTTTAGCTATGCTTTTGTGGTTTGCCTCTTATCTCTTTTTTATTATTATTACTAGTAGTATTATTTATTTTCTGACACTGAGGGTTGAACCCAGGGACATTCTATCTTCAATCTGTACCCCAAACCCTTTTTATTTTGAAACATGATCTCACTAATTTGTTGGGGGTTTCATTAAATTGCTGAAGCTGACTTTGAACTTGTGATCCTCCTGCCTCAGCCTCCCAAAGCCTGGGATTACAGGTATACACCATTGTTCTCAGCCTTTTATATTTTTAATTACTTTTCACAGAAATCTTTGTGGCTATCCCTATCATCCCAATACCTGATGATTTCCTTCTCTTGCCTTATTGCTGTGGCTAGAGTCTCAAGTACTATATTGAACAGAAGTGGTGATAATGGACATCCTTGTCTTGTTCATGTTTTTAGTGGGAACTCTTGAAGTTTTTCCCCATTTAATATGATGTTGGCTGTGGGCCTATTGTATATTGCCTCTATGATGTTGAGGTATGTTCCTTCTATTCTGATTCTCTGCAGTGCTTTTAGCATGAATGAGTGTTGGATTTTTATCAAATGCTTTTTCAGCATCAATTGAGATGATCATGTGATTTTTGTCTTTGATTCTGTTTATGTGGTGAATTACATTGATTGTTTTTTGTATATTGAACCAGTCTTGCATCCCAGAGATGAACCCAACTTGGTCATGGTGTATAATTTTCTTGATGTGGTTTTGAATGCGCTTTGCTAGTATTTTGTTTAGCAGTTTTTCATCTAAGTTCATCAGTGATATAGGCCTATAGTTTTCTTTTCTTGAGCTGTCTTTATTTGGATTTGGTATTAATGTGATGTTGGCTTCATAGAATGTGTTTAGGAGAGTCCTGTTTCTTTCTATTTCATGTAATAGATTGAAGAGTATTAGAGTTAGCTCTTCTGTAAAGTTTTTATAAAATTCATTTGGAAAAGCTGGGCGTGGTGGCACACGCTTGTAATCCCAGCATTCGGGAGGCTGAGACCGGAGGATCCGGGTTCGCGGCCAGCCTCAGCTACCTAGTGAGGCACTCCGCAACTTAGTGAGACTTGGTTTCAAAATAAAGAATAAAAAATAGGGCTGGGGGTGTAGCTCAGAGGTAGAATGCCCCTGAGTTCAATCCCCAGTACCGCAAAAAAAAAAAAAATTCACTTGGAAAACCATCTGACCCTGGGATTTTGTTTGATGGTAAACTCTTTATTGCTGCTTCTATCTCTTTGATTGCTATTGGTTGGTTTAAGTTTTCTATATCTTCTTGAATCAGTTTAGGAAGGTTGTATGTGTCTAGAAATTTGTCAATTTCTTCTAGATTTTCCATTTTGTTGGAGTATAGGTTTTCAAAGTAGTTTCTGATGATTCTCTGAATTTCCACACTGTCAGTGGTAATATCACCTTTTTCATCTCTTATGCAAATCAAAACTACCCTGAGGTTTTACATAACACCAATTAGAATGGCAATCATCAAAAACACAAACAACAACAAATGCTGGTGAGGGTGTGGAGAAGTGGGAATCCTAATACATTGTTGGTGGGACTGCAGATTAGTGCAAGCTCTTTGGAAAACAGTATGGAGGATCCTCAGACAAATGGGAATGAACCTACCATATGATCCAGCAATACCACTTCTGGGTATCTACCCAAAAGAATGGAAACCAAACTATCAGACTGATGCATGTGTATCTATGTTTAAAGCTGCACAATTCATAATTGCCAAACTATGAGAGAACCAACCAAGATGTCCATCCACAGATGAATGCGTTACAAAACTATGGGATATGTACACAATGGAATTTTACTCAGCCATAAAGAAGAACAAAATCATGTCATTTGCAGAGAAATGGATGGAACTGTAAAACATTATGTTAAGTGAGATTAGTCATGAAAAGTAAAAAATCATCTGCTCTCCCTAATATGCGGAAGCTAGGGAGAAAGTGGGTCATAAGAGGGACTCTAAATGAAGAAAGAAGAGAGGGAGAGAGGGAGAAAGGATGGAAGAAAGAAGGAAAGAAAGGGAGGGAGAGAGAAAGAAGGGAAAGGAGGAAGGGAGGAAGGGAGGAAGACAGGAAGGAAGGAAGGAAGGAAGGAAGGAAGGAAGGAAGGAAGGAAGGAAGGAAGGAAAGAAGGAAGGAA
The DNA here is from genome assembly GCA_004027655.1 of Graphiurus murinus. Classification (NCBI taxonomy): domain Eukaryota; kingdom Metazoa; phylum Chordata; class Mammalia; order Rodentia; family Gliridae; genus Graphiurus; species Graphiurus murinus. Next base: position 97,147 of record PVLC010002339.1, on the reverse strand, counting down.
GGAAGGGTTTGGGGTGAAGCTATCAGAACATGCAAAGCCACTGGCGTTGGTAAGAACAGCCCACTCAGTTGAGGAGGTCTGGCTTGGCGGGTCTTAGAGTGCAGTGCCTACAGAGCTAAAGAGACTGACAGGCTCAGACCAGAGGCAGATAGTTGGAGAACATTCTGCTGTTTAGAACAGGCCAGGCCTTCAAAATGACACAGAAATGCAGAGAAGGATATATGCAGGGCAACTCCAGATTTCCGTTTCTTAGCAGGTTGAGAAGTGGTGAGATTTCTAGTCATATTTGTGAGGAAAATATTGTTTATTTCATTTTCACTTAGAAGTGTCGGGTTTGAGCAGTTAATATTTGGAGCCGGAGTTCTGTGGCCAGGTGCTGTGTGTGTATAGAGGTCTATCACACCAAACCTCAATGTGACTTATGGTTATAATGCACCAATGAGAGTATATTAAATAAAAAAGAAGGGAGTGATTAATAGTCCTGAATGCTGATGAGGACTCACATGAAAGAGAAATAAAAAGCGTCCACTGAGAGAAACAGACCATGTGTGACAGGAAGTAGTGGTGGGTGGAGTCAAAGGAGAAGCAGTCATGCTAGGATCGAGTGTGGAACCAGTGCAGACAGCACTCTGGGAATATTTTCCTTTTTAGGGAGAGCTAGGATAGCAGGCATACTGGGATGTGAGGCCAAATGAGGTTGAAACTTCCGTGTAATCTGAAGCTGATGGGAAGGATACTGCTATGACAACTGAATATTCAAAAGGAGAGAGGTATGTTAAATAGTGCGTGACTCTTTGGTGGTGAAGTGGATGGATCCAAATAGAGAGGAAACTGACTTCATCAAAGAGTAAAAAGAACACAACTTTCTAACCAACAGAAGTAAGATGGGAGGCCTGCACATATAGGGAGGTAGCTAAGGGATTTTCAGTTTGGGAATCTGGTGTGTTTAGTTTCTCTGTGGCGCAGATCATGTTCTCAGAATAAGAAGGTATGTGGAACAGTAAGGGTTCTGATAAGAATGGAGAATGAATGTGTAACAAAATTAATTTCAGGGAACATGAAAGAGTGATGACGGGAGAAGTGTAACAGGACTCCTATCAGTGTCCAATTTTACATTGGTGACCATGAACTTGCTTTTCACTCAATCTGACTTGTCCTACCAGGACGTGGCTCCTTGGGCATTGACAGAGAGAAACAGACACGTTCGCAGAGGATTGTAAGTTTGCTGAAAAAGTGTGGTCAAAGGAGGTTCAGGGAGTTTAGTCTCTTGGTAGAAGCGTTTCACAATCACTTACAATGGGATCCATCTAAAACTGGAGAAAGGCTAAGAAGGATACAGCCCTTCACACATTCACAGAGGATTGTAAGTTTGCTGAAAAAGTATGGCCAAAGGAATTTCAGTCTATTGGTAGAAGGGTTTCAAAATCACCTATGATGGTGTCCATCTAAAACTGGAGAAAGGCTAAGAAGGGTACAGCCTGACGGGTTAGAACAAAGAGCTGCGGATAGGGGTGGAGATTTTAATGAGATGGAAGAAAAATCTACTTTCTGACCACAAGATGGTATGAACAAATTTGCGTGGAGACTTCAGTAGGACGTTTTTGAGATGAACCATTTATGACAAAGGCCGAGCTGTATCATAATACCACACTGTCTTAGACTACATTGTGTTCTAATGAACTCATTCCTGAGAGGTAACAGTTAATATTTATGGCTCTGACTAATGTGTTCCCATAGAAGTGGTTGCCCAAGGCAGAGTAGAAGAATGGTTATGGGAAGGCGAGGAAGCCGAGTTTTAGCAGCCGGGATGCAGGAGGAGCAGGGGTACAGAAGCCATAGAAAGGAGGGCTGGCATTCAGTGTCAGTGACGAATAAAGAGGATGCCAGGAAGAGCCTTCCTGGACGTGGACAGCGATCACGCACACAGAGAGAATAAACTTGATAAGAAAAATGCGTGGGCAGGGCCAGAGGGCAGCGATGTCACTCAGAGTGTGGTTCTGAGTCATCAGGTACGAGGCCAACGAGAAAGCCAAACTCTGAAATCAAAAGTAGGGCAACCTCTTTAATACCCACGAGCTGGTGACTATTAAAGTCTTTCACGTTGTGTGACTATTTGATATGCCACACTAGATTGTATTATACTGTTTTGCAACAAGATGCAAACACTATGCAGTGGCTAGTAGTTGGAATTATTTAAAAAAATTTTTTTTTAATTGGTTGCTGTAGTTGGGTTGTGGGCTGGCACCCCAAAGCTCATGTGTTTAAGTACGGCATGGTCCCCAGCTGGTGGTGCTATTGGGAGGCGAGACCTAGTTAGAGGTGGGCCTCTGGGGGATTGCATTTGCAGGCAATATCTTCTTCCAGCTGCTCCTCCCTCTGCCTCTCCCCTCCCGCCCCTCTGTCTCTCGCTTCCTGGCTACCAGGAAGGGAGCAGGTTTGCTGTGCCCCGCTCCCTCGCCATGGCCATGATGTTCTGGCCCACCACAAGCCCTCTGCGATGGAGCCACGAGACCGTGGACCGCCACCTCTGAAACCGTGAGCCAAAATACATCTTTCTTCCTCTAAGTTGATTTTCTTTTTTTCCTTCAGGTATTTTGCCCCAGTGACAAGAAGCTGACTAACTTACTGGGAAAGCAAGAAATCTGATTTCTCTCCTGGCAATTCAATATACTTCCCTGTGTATTCTTCTTCCACGTCCCCTCCAGGGCAGTGGAGCTTGGCTCCTTTTTCTTTCTCTCTCAGGCCTCAGGATTGATCTGGGATGCTCTCACTAACCAGGGTTTTTTAAAAATTATTTAATATTTTTATCATTCATTTTAAGTTGAATGAGCTATGAACAGTGAAATCCTTTCCAACGCACCCCCAATCATGACCTATTAGAGTAACATTTCCACTCTTAATCGGTGTTTTGTGGGCGAGGCAAACTGCAGAGCAGCGGTTGCAGACCTCCCTGTGTGGAGCTGCACGGATTCTGGCTCACAATGGCGTGCATCATCATAAGACTTTTTAATCCGAAAACCTTGCCTAGAAGTTCTTATGTCGGATCGTCTGCTGTAAAGTTTATTTTTATTTTTTAATTAGCATAGATTGATTAGGCTTGTTCATGGGGTTTGGTGTGATATTTCAACATAAGTATACGGCACACACTGATCAAATCCAACCTGCCTTTAATCCACTCCCTCCTCCTCCCCAACCAACACAGGCTTCCCAAACGCTAGTTATCACTATTTTACGTTCAGGTTTTTGTGTTGTTTTGGTTTTAGCTTCTACATAGGAGAGAGAACAAGCAGTGCTTGTCTTTCTGTATCCGGTTTACTTCACTTAACATCATGTCCTCCAGTTCCATCCATTTTGTTGCAAATAACAGGATTTCCTTTTTATGGTAGACAAATACTTCAGTGTGTGTGTGTGTGTGTGTGTGTGTGTGTGTGTGTGTGTGTGCGCGTGTGTGTGTGTCGCATTTTCTCTATCCATTCATCTGTTGATAGGCACTTAGCCTAATTCCGTATCTTAGCTGCTATGAATGGTGTCACAATAAACAGGTGTACAGGCATCTCTTTGGTATATTGATTTTGTTTCCTTTGGATATGTACCCAGTAGTGGGATAACTGAATTATATGGTAGATTTATTTTTAATCTTTTGAGAAAACTCCCTCCTGTTCTCTGTAATGACTGTGCTAATTTACATTCCCATCCACAGGGCATAAGGAATTTCCTCCCACATCCTCATTAGCATTTGTTATTTTTTGCTCTTTTGATACTAACCTTTCTGACTGGGGTGAGAGGACATCTCATTAAGGTTTTGGTGTGCCTTCCCCTAATGACTAATGATGTCAAACATCTTCATGTATGTGTTGGCTCTTTGTACTTCTTCTTTGGGGAAGTGTCTGTTGAGATCATTTGCCCACTGTAAGTGGATTGCATTTGTCTCCGTTTGTTCAGTTCCTTCTGTGTTCTGGATATTAATCTTCTGTGAGATGACTAGTTGGTATTCTCCTGTTCCACACATTATCTCTTCCCTTGGCTGGCTGATTTCTGTACAGAAGCTTTTTGTTTGATGTAAAGTGTACAGTTTTATTATTTTCAGTCTGAAATAGTTAATTACATTGCTCTGCACCTAAAATTCCCCCTATCAAACTTCCAGATTTATTCTTCTCGATAGAATAATAACTTACTCCTATAAATTTCCTTCTAAACAGTGGCTAACTTTTATCTCACAAATTTTGATCTGCTGTGGTTTCATCTCATTATATTACAATTTTTAAAATTTCCCTTTCTTTGACTTCTAGGTTTATTTGAAATCTTCAATTATCTATTTTTTATTATTGATTTCTAATTCTAGCACATTGTGTTCAAATAACATACTTTGAATGATTTGAACTCTTTAAACATTTTGAACGTTGTTTGGTGGCCTGAATATGATCTATCTTGGTGAAGGTACCATGTACATGTGAAAAACAACAATGACAAAAATACCTTGCCCTTTGTTGTGGAGTGCAGTGTTTTGCAAATGTATCAGGTCAAGGTGGCGAGGGTGCGGCTCATGTCTTCCGTGTACTTAATACCTTAATATTTTGCCCTCTCCGTGGTTGTCAGGAGTACCAAGAAGAGAGTTGTAAAGTCAGTAGCTGCACTTGCCTATGTCGCCTTTCAAGTAGGTAGGATCTGAAGCTCTGTTTGTAGGTATGTAAATATTTGGAATTGTTCTGGGTTCTTGGGATGTCATTATGCGATTCTCCTCTTAATCTGTGGTCACATTCCTCTTTCTGGGTTCTACTTTGATACCAAGGCAGTCGTTGCAGTTTTGTTATTGACTATAGTTTCTGTAACATATCCTTTTCCATTTTTATTTTTTTACTTATTCTTTTATACTTTTATTGGTGCATTATATTTATGCATCATACCGAGGTAGACAGTGATAGGATTATGCATGCACAGGACCCTTGGAGCTTTTCCATCTGGACCCAGCCTCCCCCTCCCCTTCTCCAGATGTCATCGAGATTGGCACTGGGAATGTTATGTTTGTACATAACATTAATTCTTTATTTTCAACCTCTTTACACCTTTACATTTAAATGTGATTTCTTAAAGGCAACATACAGTTAGACTGGCTCTTTTAGACTTCTTTTCTTTCTTTCTTTTTTTTTGTGGCATTGGGATTGAACCCAGCACTTTGTCTCCAGCCAGACTGGCTCTTTTACTCAGTTGGAAACTCTACACCACATATTTGTGTGATTAGATCATTCATATGTAATGTAAGCATTTTTATGATTGAAATAATGAGCATTTTGCTTCCTTTCTAACTGACAAAATTATGTATCTTCATGAGGTATGACATAATATTTTGAAATGATTATACATTATGGCATGGCTAAACAGAGCTTATTAACTTAGGTATCATTTTACAAACTTGATATTTGTGTGTGTGTGTGTGTGTGTGTGTGTGTGTGTATGTGTGTATGTCGAGAGCCCGGCTCTCTTACTGAGTCACAACTTGCTGTGGTTTGAATGTTCCCACAAAACTCATTTTGAGATTGAAGCGCTGTGCCAGTAGTAAGCCGTGTGACCTTTGGGAGGTGATTGGGTGGTGAGCCCTCCCCTCCTGTGCCCTTGCTAAGGGAGAGAATTGCTCATGTGAAGAGCAGGCTCCTCAGCCTGTGACAGCGGACAAGGGCAGCCCAGGGGCTTCTCTCTGAAGGGCGCGGGCCTTTTCTGCCATCTTACGATGCAGTGGGAAGCTCCGCACCAGATGTTGGTCCCTCTCTCCTGGGCTTTGCAGTCTCTAGAATAGTCTCTATTTCTAAACTTCTGTTGTTCATCATTTTCCAGCCGTGATATTCAGCAGTTAAGAATAAGCTACAAGTATGCAAGTTGTTTTGAATTATAGTCACCCTCTTAGACAGTGGGTCTCCTGAGCTTATTTCTCTATCTCAACCTCTCAAGTACTGGGGCTACTGGCATGTGCCACTATGCTTGGCTTTTTTTGTTGTTGTTGTTTTCCAGAGTTGGGGATTGAATCCAGAACCTTGCACATGCTAGGCACTGAGCCACAGCCCAGCCCCATTTCTCCTCTCTAAATAGGGTTTGGGGTGCTTTGACCAACATCTCTCCAAGTCTGCCCCTTAGCCCTTAGCAGCTCTCGTAGCTCACTGAGCTTCTTTAATACAACTGGCTTGAATTCTTAGTCCAGAAAGGAAAATCCATTTCTTTCGGGTCTGTCGCTGTGCTTCTCTCTGTCACCCCGGTCCTGTTGCATTGAGTTTTCCTTGTGCTTCATATGTTCGAGTCTGCCCTTTTGGAGGAGAGGGGTGTACTGCAGTCTTTGCAGATCGGCTTCGGCTGGGAAAGCCCGTCACCATCAGTCCACGGGAGATTCCAGGCAGGCCATCTGGCTCATCTAGCATGGACGTGGGGGGGCTTGCTGCTGGAATCTTTGGGTAGGCTGGCCTGGTACTTGCATTTGTGGGGGGTCCCTGGGGGTTGACCTGGGGCTGGTGTGGGCCTTGAGTCTGAGTCTTCAGGGGCTGGTTAAGTGCTAGGAAGTGTCTGAGGATGGGTCTGAGGCCTGAGTCCAGCGGGGTAGACTTGAGTCCTTGTCCATGGTGGCTGGCCTGGTACCTGCATCTGCAGCAGTGGTCCTGGATCTACTCGGGTGGACCTGAACTCTGGCTCCACTACAGCCTGGGCCTATGATCAGCTTGAAGTCTGAGGCCAACCTGTTGCTAAAGCAGGTGTGGAATTAGTGTCTGCAGGGACCAGTTTGAAGCCTGGGCCTGGTGGGGCCCGTGTGGCTGTGGGTTGGCCTTGGTGCTGTGTCTACAAGTGCTGGCAGGTGTGGACACAGTCCAGGAGTGCTGACCTGCCTTTGGGGCCAGACCGAAGGCGAGAATCAGGTGGGTTGGATCTGAGATGAGTCCCTTTCTCAAATTGAGGCAGTTCCATTGTGTTTCTGTTTTTCTAATATTTAAAACAGTTAATAGATAGATGTTGAGTAATTATGTTTGTATCTATTGTGGATTTTTTTAGGTATAATGTTTATTAAGTAAAATAAAATACCGCTTTTTTTTTTTTGCGGTACCGGGGATTGAACCCAGGAGCATTCTACCTCTGAGCTACATCCCCAGCCCTATTTTTTAAATTTTGAAACAGGGTCTCGCTAAGTCGCAGAGGGCCTCACTAAGCAACCGAGGCTGGTTGCAATCCTGTGATCTTCCTCGGCCTCCCAAGTACTGAGATTGCAAGTATGTGCCATCATGCTGGCACATTTGTTTCTTTATATAAAAATATATTATGAACATATATTTATATAAGAATAAATATATAAAATATATATTTATATTTTATTTTATATATATAATTTGTACCGGGGATTGAACCCAAGAGCCTTCTACCTCTGAGCTATACCTCTAGCAGTATTTCATTTTTATTGCATTAAGTTGCTGAGACTGGCCTTGAACCTGTGATCTTCCTGTTTCAGCCTCCCAAGTCCTGGAATTGTAGGCGTGCGCCACTGCTCCCAGCTTCAGGTATATAATATTCCACTTTCTTTTAATGATAATTCACATAAGAATATAAAAATGCTGTATGATCACTACTTTGGCCCATATAGTACTTAGCCTATTATGACAGTACTTAGAAAAATTGTTACTGGTTTGTGTCGTACTGTATACATTTTCTTCATTTTACTTTTATCTTTCATTGTACTTATATTAATAAGGTATGTCTCACTAATTTCTTAATGAGACAGTTATAGCTACATATAAATACTCTTGGTAAATGAGTTGAAAATTGTTCTTCTTATATGTAACTCAATTTTTAAATATAGTTATCACTGAATTTGGATTAAGTTTTATCAGTTCTTTTTACAATAGTTCTACCTCTGAGCTATGTCCCCAGTCCTATTTTTTATTCTTTATTTTGAAACAGGGTCTCACTAAGTTGCGGAGTGCCTCACTCGGTAGCTAAGGCTGGCCACGAACCTGTGATCCTCCTGTCTCAGCCTCCCAAGTACTGAGATTATAAGTGTGCACCACCATGCCTGACTCTACAATAGTTTTAATTGTAAGTTTTTTTGGTCAGTTTTTTCCTTCTTTCTTTTTTTTTTTTCTTTTTGTGGTGCTGGAGATTGAACCCAGGGCCTAGTGCATGCTAAGATGCTAGGCAAGAACTCTTTCACCGTAATGAATGTTTTTATTCTAAAAGAACTTCTTAATTAACAGGCTTTGACTATATTTTTGCGAGTGCTCTACTCTTTACAGTGTATATTCCTTACCCATGAAAGTCTAGCAAATTAGTATTTTTCCCTCATCTGCAATACTTACTGTTTATGTCTGGTATAATGCAAATCTATCTATCATTCTTTTATCCATTCAGTATCTGATTAGATACATGCAAATAATCTCTTTTCTTTTCTCAAATCTGCACATCTATGATTTCATCTGGGATAAGTGTTTTATCTGCTAGAAGAGTTTTGGATATTTCTTTTACTTAGAGTTAGCTGGAAAACAGTTTTTCCCATTTGTAAAAATTCCATGACAATGGATTCATTTTGCCATCATAGTAAAGGATATTTTTACTTGTTACTGACTTTCTGTTTTATCCATCTCTCTTAGGACACCAGGTACCAACATTACTAAAAACAATCATATTCGTGTTTTGTATTTTTGGCTCCTTTATCAGTGACCAATTGACATATAAAAGCATAGATTTATTTCTTGTATCTCTACTCTTCTTCATTGGTTTTTGTTTTGGATGAGTACCAGGCTGTTTTGATTACTATACCTTCGTAGTAGATTTTGAGATCACACAACAAAATGTCGGCATCTTTGTTGATTTTGCTCTGGATTGCTTTGGCAATTTAGGATATTTTGTAGTTCCAAATAAATTTTAGGGAAGTTTTTCCTATTTCATTGAAATTATAATAGAGGTTGCATTGAATCTGTAGGTTCCTTTGGGCAATGCAGACATTTTAAACAATATTGCTTCTTCCAATTCATGAACATAGAATATTTGTCTATTTATTTTTGTCTTCTTCGGTTTGTTTCCTCAATGCTTTATAGTTTCGGTGAACAAATCTTTCACCTCTTCACTTAAATCTATTCCGCAGTATGTTTTTTATTTGGTGCTATTATAAATGGGGTTACTTTTTCAGATAGTTTTATTACATTGAAATACTACTGTATCTTGTATGTTTATTTTTATTCTGTAATTTTATTGAATTTACTTACTGCTTCTAAGTTTTTTGATGGTGCCTCCACAGTTCCTCTGCACAAGATCATTTAAGCTGCAGAGATAGACAATTTAACTTCTTTTTCTGATTTTGATGCCATTTAGTTATTTCTCTTCCCTAATTTCCCTGACTAGACTTTATAATACTATACTGAGTAGACTTGATAAGAGTCACTGTTGAATATAATCTTTGCTTGGGTTGCTAAACAATGGGCTTTTATTGTGTTGCAGTACCTCCCTTCTACATGTACCTTGTGGAGAATTTTATTAGGAAGAGATGTTGAATTTTGTCAAATGTGCTTTCTGCATCGATTGATATCATTACATGATTTTTTTTGTCTTGCATTTGTTTAATGTGGTTCATCATATTGTTATTTTGATTTTCGTTATGTTGAATGACATCTGTATCCCCAAGAGAAACCCCACATGGTCATAGTTAATGGTTTTTTCAATGTGCAGTTGAGTTCTTTTTGCTAGCATTTTGTTGTATATTTTTGAATGTATGATTATCAGATTATCAGGATTGTTGGATGCTAACTTTTTTTTTTTCTTGTAGTGTCCTTGTCTGGCTTTACTGTCAACCCGATGCTGGCCTCATAAAATGAGTTTGCCAGTATTCCTTTCTCTTTAAGGGGTTAGAAAAGCTTGAGGAATAATGATATTAGTTTTTCTTTCCTGGTTTTGTAGAATTCGGCAGTGAGGTCATTAGGTCCTGTGTTTTTCACTGATGAGAGCCTTTTGATTACTGGCTCAGTCTCCTTACTTGCTATTAGTCTATTTTGAGTTTTCTACATCTTTATGATTCAGCATTGGTAAGTTGCATATTTTTAGGAATTTATCTATTTGTTCTCAGTTACCCAATTTGCTGATGCATTGCTATCCATACTAATCTCGTACGGTCCTTTGCATTTCTGTTCTACCAGTAATAATGCCTCCCCTTTCGTTTCTGACTTTCTGTATTTTCATATTTAAATATATAATACATATTTATTTATTTCTAAATATTTTAGCTAGCATTGCTAAAGGTGTGTAAATTTTATCTTTTCGAAAAACCAACTCCTACTTTTATCCATCTTTTCTGTCATTTTCCTTACCTGTGGTTTATTTATCTCTGCTCTGATCTTTACTTCCTTCCTTCTACTAACTTTGGGATTAATTAGTTCTTTAGGTGGTTGTCCTCTTGAGGCGTAATGTTAGGTTGTTTATTCAAGGTCTTTCTTATTTTTTTAGTGTAGGTGTTTATTGTTATAAACTTCCCTCTGATTTCTAGTTCCATACCATGGTCATCAGAAAAGATACTTGACATAGTTTCAATCTTCTTAAATATATATATTTAATATCATATACATATGACCTATCATGCAGAATGTTCTATATGCCCAGGAGAAGAATGTCCATTTTGCACTATTGGATCAAATGTTCTGTGTCTATCCATTAGGTCTATTTAGAAGTAGTTCACTGATGATTTTCTGTTTAGATGATCCACTCATTATTGAAAGTGAGATTTTGATGTTTCCTATTATTATCGTGTCTGATCTATATCTCCCTTCAAATCTGTGACATTGGGTGCATTTAGATAATACTTTTTGAGCTAAGGTATCTTCATCCAGGATAAGTGTGGCTCCTCCTCTCTCTCTCTCTCTCAGTTTCTATTCTCATGAGGTATCATCTTCCACTCCTTCACTTTCAGTCTGTGTGTGTCCTTAGAGATAGAAGTGAGTCTTTTGCAGGCAGAATACAGCTTTGTTTTGTTTTTCTTTATCTATTCAGCCATCCTATGTCTTTTGATCAGAGAATTGAATCCAATTGTATCCAAGGCAATTACTGATAGGTAAGAACTTACTACTGTCATTTATTTATTAATTGTTTTCTTATTATTTTGTAAACCTTCTTCCCTATCTTCTTTTGTGATTTCATGATATTCTACACTGGCACACTTTAGTCCTTTTCTCTTTATCTTTTTTTGTATTTATTATAATTGCTTTGTTTTGTGACTACCATGAGCCTTCTATAGTATATCTTATGGTTATGAAAGGTCATTTTAAACTGAAAAGACATATTTTATCACATAAATAACTTCACACTTTTATCTCCCTCTCCCCCCATTTTATGTTTTGATGTAAAATTTATGTATTTTTATATTGTACACCCCTTAACAAATTATTATAGGTATACATATTTTGCATATTTGTCTTTTAACCTTTATGCTAGGGGTATAAATGATTTATACATCAGCATTACAGTAATAGAGTATTCTGAATTTGATTATATATTTATCTTTATTAGTGAGTTTTTTACATTCATGTTTTCATATTGCTAACTAGCATATTCTCATTTCAACTTAAAGAACTTTCTTTGGCTAACCTTGTAAGGGAGGTTTACTGGTGATGAACTCCTTCAACTTTGATTTGTCTTAATGTTCTATTACCTTTTCTTTATTTCAGAAGGATAGCTCTGCCAAGCATAATGTTTTGGTTGGTTTTTATCTCCCAGCACTCTGAATGTATCACCCTATTCCCTCTTGCTTGCAAAGTTCCTGTTGAGAACTCTACCAGTCACTTTATGAAAGTTATCTTCTGTGCTCTACTATGTGCTGAGTCTCATCTGTTGTTGCTCTCCAGAGTCTGTTTTGACTTTTGACAGTTTTATTATAATGCGTCTCATAATATTCTTCATTGATTTGATCTTGCCTGGGATCTGTTGACTTTCATAAATCCATATGCCCATATTCCTCCTAGGATTTGCAAAGCTTTCAACAGCATTTCTTAAATAATCTATTTACTGATCTCTCTCAGTCTTTTATGACATTAATAATTCATAAGTTCATATTCTTGATGATATCCCATGAATCCTAATAGGTTATAGGTCAGCACCAAGTACTTTATACTTTCTTCTCCCTCTCCTCTTTTTTGTTCCAGTAATTGGCTAACTTCTTGTGACCTATTTTCAAGTGTTCTTTTTCTACATGGTTGAGTGAGATGTGGAAGGTCTCTATTGCATTTTTCATTTCTATCACTATATTTGTCTGGTGAGGGGCTTCTGTTTGTATGAGTGTGTTTGTGTGTGTGTGTGTGATCTATTAATTTATTAAACTTCTAATTATACTTCTGCATTGTTTTCTTAATTCTATTACTTATCCATCTCTATATTCTTGCATTTCTTTCTGCTTCTTTGAAATATTTATTTTGAATTCTTTTTAGAGATTTGGAGAGGTTCGTTGTTAGAGCTTTATTGGTTTCCTATAATGGTATCATACTGGCTGAATCTTTATTATCCACATATTCTTGCCTTAGTGTCTATGCCTTTGAAGTAGCAGACACCTGTTTGAGTCTTTACAGGCTGTTCTTGACAGTTCAAGGACTTCTTCGGTTATATATTTGGGGTGATGATATTATTTCCAAGCTGGTAGTCAAACAAGTTTGAAGCTAGATAACATAGCTGCTTCTGGGTCCACACTGGGGGGCCATTGTTGGTGGGCTTGTGACCAGGGGCTTTAGGGGTCATGAACCTAATTTGGTCCCAGAATGGAATAGACTTTCTCTAGGTCATTGGTCTATAGGGCTGGTGCTGGGATAACAGTCGGCTTCAGGGTATGCATCTGGTGGGTCTGTTACTAGGTGTGCGGATAGGTGTAACTTTTTCTGGATCCTTGACAAGGCTTCCATTGTATCACTTGGCAGCTCCCTGTGTGCACTGCCTGGTCCAGGTGTGGTCACACACATTTGTAATCCCAGACCCAGGAGGCTGAGACAGGAGGATTACAGGTTCCAGGCCAGCCTCAGCAACTTAGTGAAGGCCTCTGTCACTTAGAGAGACCCTCTTTCTAAATAAAATATAATTAAAATAGGGCTGGGGGTGTAGCTTGGAGGTAGGATGCTCCTGGGTTCAATTCCTAGTAACACACACACACACACACACACACACACACACACACACACGGGATTGAATGGAGTCACAGGGCCTTATTAGGGTCTACAGGCAAGACCAAGTTCTTTAGTTTATCTCTGGGGTCACAGACAATTGTTTCATTTTGTGGTTGCTTGCTGGGCACGCCTGGGCTCCGATTTCAGTTGAGAAGGGCTGGAGCTGAATTGCAGGGGAATTCTAATTCTAAGATCCACAGTGGAGCCACGTTCAGCAGGTCAGACTGCAGGCTCCTGGGTGGCCATGTACCCATCCAGGATCCTGTTTGGGTGGAAATGCTTCAACGCGATAGCTGAGGGTCTGGAGCTGAGATTCAGTGCCTTCTCAATGTTTTCGGTTACTATAACAAAATACCCGAGGATGGTTAATATGTTTTAAAAGAGAGGGAGAGGTTTATTTTGGCTCATGTTTCTAGGAGCTGGGAAGGAGGCAGCAACTTCTTGTCTTACGGTGAGGCTCACAGCTGCTCCAGAGGGTGTGTGTGGAAGAGAGGGAGCACGTGGTAGGAGAAGAAGCAAGCGTGAGAGCAAAGAAGCAGAACTCACTTCATAACAACTTGTTCTTGGGGTGAATTATCCAGTCTCCTGGGAACTACATTCATTCCTTCATGGAGGGGGCCCATGACCCATTCGCCTCCCAAAGCTCTCACCACCCCCTCAAATCTGTTTCACTGGCAACCGGATTTCAGTGTGAGATTTGGAAGAACCAAATCACATCCAAACCATAGCAGGGTCGCTTTAGTATCTGCTGCGGAGCTGAGGACACAAGCCCACCCCGGGGACGCCGATGGGCGTGTCTCCCGGGAGGTCCTCGTGCATGTGGGACTGATCTCAGACCGAAGCCCAGGGGAGCGGACCCCAAGTTAGAGGGGGGCTTTCGGGTCTGCGGCTGGGGCTGAGGTCGGTGAGCCGTCTCCCAAGGTACTAGCTGTGGACACCTTGCAGGTCTTCTGGAAGATGATTTTGGGAGCAGGATAGAAGCCTAATAGACTGTAGGTGAGCGCTCAGAGGAGGAAGCCGTTTCTGGGTCTGGTGATGGGCTCTTTCTTTTTCTCTCCCTATTTTCTTTCCTCTCTCTTTTCCTCCCTTCCTTCTTTCTTCCCTTTCTTCCTTCTTTCCTTTTTGTTTCTTGGTACTGGGGCTTGAACCCAGGGACAGTCTACTTCTGAGCTACACCCCTAGCTCTTTTTATTTTGAAACCGAGTCTCACTAGATTGCTGAAGGTCTCACAATTGCTGAGGCTGCTCTAAAATCTGCGATCCTCCTGTCACAGCCTCCCCGAGTACTGGGATTACCGGCATGCTTCACTATGCCCTGCTGGGACCACTTTCAACAAATCTGCCACTGGAGCGTGAGTCCAGCCTCTCAAAACACTGCTTCTTGATCCGGACTCCACGGGAACTTTGCAGATTCCTACCGGAATCCCATGGCTCGCACAAAGCCCTTTCTATCCAGACGGATGCAAAATTCTCGTCTAGTGGGAGGATTTGAGCGGAGGACACCTATCCTGCCAATTTATTGATATCACCTTCTAGGTGAGGTTTTTAAAAATTAACTTTATTTCCCTACATAGTTTGACTTGGATTTTTGTCACTTACAAGTAAATATTTCTGTTGAAATACAGATGAATGAATGAAGAGTGTAATGAATAGATATTGAGTCTCTGGCGTGCTGGCATAGCTTGACATCAGTAATATTTTAGCTATCTAAATATATTTGTTTTTACCAAGGAATGCCTGAAGATTTAAAGAAATTACTTTAAAAATAAGCTAGAAAAACTATGGGCACTCCTGTAATCTCAGCTACATGGGAGGCAGAAGCAGGAGGATTGCAGGTTTGAGGCCCACCTGGGCAACTTCATGAGATCTGCCTCAAAATTAAAAAAAAAAAGCCAGGCATGGTGGCTCACACTTGTAATCCCAGGACTTGAGAGGCTGAGAGAGGAGGATCGCAGGTTCGCCACCAGCCTCAGCTACTTAGTGAAGCCCTCTGCAACTTAGTGATCTGTTTCAAAATGAGTAATAAAAAATAGGGCTGGGGGTGTAGATCAGAGGTAGAATGTCCCTGAGTTCAATCCCTAGTACCAAAATAAATAAATAAATAAATGTAATTAAAAAGTCATAGGGAGTCGCACTTGAGTAGCACGTGTGAGGCCTAGGGTTCGATCCCCAGTACAACAACAAATAGGAATTTTAAGGATTCAGAGAAAATGAGAAGACAGGTTTCATGCTAGTGTCTTTTTGTGCCAGTTTTTGGAAGTTGAAAATGTAGTAATTGCTCAGAATACTTAGCAACAGATATCATTATATATCCATTGGTAATGCTAGTATCAGTTTCATAATTTTCCATAATAAGTGATATAATAAGGATTTGAGTACAAGAAATATGTATGCTATATATGCCTATCATTGGTTCCCTGCACTAAAAACTTAAAAAAAAAAAAAAAAAAGGATAGAAAGCTAAGGCTTAGAAGCCTAATCTAAAAGTAAGGTTTAAAATCAAGATTCTCTTAACGAGGCAATGTGAAGAGAATTGGGGGTGCAGCTCGTGGTAAAATGCCCTTGGTTTCTATCTCCAGCATCATACAGAAAAATATATAGAGACTGAGATCAAGATTGATTAACCGCAGATGGTCAGGCTTCTGCCCACGCTATCTCACAGGACATCAAAACAGTTTCTCAGAGAAGTTCTCGACCTTGGGAATGGTCACATTGGCACCTATCCACTTGTCCTGACTACACCCCAAGGTGTCCTGATTCTGGAGGTGTGTGCTGAGACAAGCCAACTTCAAAATAGCCCAAGTGTGAGAACTTCCTGTCCGACCAGCAGCGACACTTTGATGAGGAAACTGCTGTTTTTCCACTCCTGACTCACCAGGCCTTGGCGGGGCATCTGGGGAGATCGCAGAGATTGCTCCCTGGTCCTGGGCTCTGTGCCCTCAGCTTCATCTCGGATTGCTCAGCTATGGGGGGCTTTCTGTGGGGGCAACCAGGCCTTCCCGTAAAGGGCCCTCGACGGTGTGGCGACAGAAGGTTTGTGCCGCTCCTCTCCTGTCCTTCTGCGAGTCCAGCTCAGTTACGGGGAGACTGCGGTGCCAGAGCAGACGCAACCGGGGTGCAAGCTAGAGTCAATAAAGTCAAAGTAGAGCTCTGGTGTCAGTATGTCATTCAGGAAGGAAATCCCCAAATATGGAGCTCACTGAAGGATCTCTTAATGAAATCCTCAGACATCATGACAGTGATGTCTTGGATGTTGGAATATCAGTATACTGTGGATCTTGAATAATAATAATATATTAATTTATATTTAACTCAACCATTATAGATTCTGTGTGTGTGTGTGTGTGTGTGTGTGTGTGTGTGTATGTGTATGAGTGTGTGTGTGTGGTACTGGGGATAGAACTCAGGAGCACTTTACTACTGGGCTGCATCCCCAGCCTTTTTTATTTATTTTTATTTTTTTGAAACAAGGTCTCCCTAAATTGCTGAGACTGGCCTGGAATCCGCTATCCTCCTGTCTCAGTCTCCCAAATACTGGGATTACAGGTTTATACCACCATGCCTAGCTCATTATAGATTCTTGAAATGAATTCCACTGATATCCAGGCATGGTGGCACACACCTGTAATACCAGTACTTCGGAGGCTGAGACAGGAGAACAGCGGGTTCCAGGCCAGCCTCAGTGATTTAGCAAGACCCTCCGCAACTTAGACCCTGCTTCAAAATAAAAAATAAAAAGGACTTGGGGTGTAGCTTGGAGGTAAAATGCCCTCAGGTCCAATTCTCAGTACCAAAAAAAAAAAAAAAGAATGTCATTCATTGAATGATAATTGCCAAAGGCCACACGTAATTTCTCAGATTCCTACTTAAATTAAACAGAAAGTTTTATTTTCAATAAATATAACACATAAAATGCTAATCTTAAAAATTAACAATCAAAATAATTTAAAAATTGATAAAAATATTGCAAAAAAAGATATACCGAAACCACGTGTGTGGCACATGCCTGTAATCTCAATAGTCAGAAAACTGAGAGAGGAGGATCGCAGGTTGGAGGCCAGATTCAGTAACTTAGGGAGACCTTCAGCCACTTAGCAGAGCCCTGTTTCAAAAAATAACAATAAAAAAGGGCTGAGCATGTAGCTCAGAGGAAGAATGCCCCGGGTTCAATTCCCATTACATATATATATATAAATATAAATATAAATATAAATATATATATATATATTACTTATATAAGAGATCTCTGCCAGGCATGGTGGCACACGCTTGTAATTCCAGTACTTGGGAGGCTGAGGCAGAAGGATTGCAGGTTCTCGGCCAGCCTCAGCTACTTAGTGAGACTCTCCACAGCTTAGTGAGACCCTGTTTCCAAATAAAGAATAAAAAATAGGGCTGAGGGTGTAGCTCAAAAATAGAATGTCCCTGGGTTCAATTTCCAGTACCAAAAAAATAAAAAGATCCCTGTTTAGTGATATCTTTTACATGATCTAAACACAAGACAGTTATGACTAAAATAATAGTTTAAATAACTAACATTTACGGAAAGTGTTAAGTGCCAGGTTGAGGGTTATTATTGTTCTGTGTATATTATATGTTACATATTTATATTTGCATTTTAGGAGAATAAACTAGGTTATTAGATGATAAGTAGCTTTTGAAAGGTCACATGTCAGAAGCTGTATAATCAATTAAATCTAGATTTCTCTGATTCCAGCATTCATGACTGAACTATTAAATTTCATTACCTGAATTACCACAATTACTTAAACCATTAAAGTGCCCTCACTGATTTTGATGACCAACAACTTTTTCTGGAAGTTTGAACCAACAGTGTTCTTTGATAAATAATATTTTAACTAAAAAAATCAATGACCAATTATTTCTTTAAAAGCAGAATTAAAATAATTGTGTTAGTATTTGTTTATGTCACGCATGTTTATTATGTCATAGAAAATTTTTCAACATATACAATATCCTTAATTTTTCATAATTTCTCATAACTTTTCAATGATTCAAAATAAAAATCACTTAAAAATTTCTAATTGATTTTAATAAATAAATGTAAGCTGTTAAATTAAATTAACATAGGAGAAGACATTAATATGCATGAATATTTTAATTTCTTATGTTTAGAGCACTTGATTTTTTTTTTTTTCAGTACTGGAGATTGAGCCCAGAGGTCTTCTACCTCAGTGCTACACTCCAGATCCGTCTTATTTTTTATTTTGAAACAGGAGCTCTCTCAATAGCTGAGGGCTTTCCTAAATTGCTGAGGCTGTCCTCGAACCTGCGATCCTCCTGTCTCAGCCTCCCAAGTCCCAGGATCATGGGCATGCGCCACCATACCTGGCTCAAGCATTCAACTTTTAACCAACATTGAATTCAAATTATCATAGAAACTGATGTGCAATTTTTTTCCATCATAGTTCTGTGATTCTTTTCATATAAGTATTGTTTTTTTCATGGTGTTAAAAATAATCTTATGGGGCAAGGTGTGCTGGTGCCCATCTGTAATCCCTGTACTTGGGAGGCTGAGAGGGGGGGAGCACAGATTTGAGGCCAGCCTCAGCAATTCAGCAAGGCCTTTAGCATCTCAAAGAGACCTTGTTCCAAAATAAGAAATGAAAAGGGCTAGGAGTATAGCTGGAAAGAAACAAAAAACAAAATCAATGCAAAAAACAAACAAACATTACCACCAACAAAACCCAGAATAGTCTTATGAAAACTAACTTTAACTTATTAAAGATATTCTTATTCATGAACATATCTTTGTCACTACTTAACTTTGTGTGTGTGTGTGTGTGTGTGTGTGTGTGGTACTGGGGATTGAACTCAGGGACATTCTACCTCCAAGTTGTACCCCCAGCCCTATTTTTTTTATTATTTATTTTGAAACAGGGTCTCACTAAGTTGCGGAGGGCCTCACTACGTAGCTGAGGCTGGCCGCGAACCCGAATCCTCTGGTCTCAGCCTCCCAAATGCTGGGATTACAAGAGTGCACCACCACGTCCGGCTTACTACTTAACTTTTTATTGACCTATGATAATACTTTGTTGAAAGTAAAGTATCTTTACCAATTACTTAGTTTAGCATAAGATTTACTGTTTCATGCTCTAGGGAAAGAGTTAGATCCCTCAACAGCAAAATGAGCCCGTTACTCACGCCCCACCCTGCCCTCCTGACTGCACCCAGCCTCTTGTGACTTCATATATGGTTGACCTCCCCAGCACCAAGCTCAGAGCCGGCCCTGGCATCACCCAGCTGCAGCGATGAGTCACCAAAGGGTGGTCTACGCCGAACTGAATCTGGGCAAGAACCCAAAGAAACAGCAAAGGAAATCTAATTTCACGAGCAGCCCTGTTCCAGTAATTGAGCAGGAAGTCAGCTATATGGAATTAAATCTACGTGATGCATCTCGGAACCGTCCAGAGAATGAGAAGAAACGGCACAGCAAAGGTAAGATATTGACTGGTCCTCAGACTGCTCCGGGCTGTGCAGCTGGGGTGCAGGGGCGGGGTAAAATGGAGGAAACCAGATGACATAGTCTCCTTTTTGAGGACACAGGCTCTAACTTGAGCTATGGTGTTCTAATTTAAGACGCGAAGGCTGGTTTTGTTCAGGTGTTGACATGTTTAGTCTGACCCAGAACTTAGGGAGCACCGTGTTCACTGGACACACCATTTTAATCGCAATTGGAGATGTGGGTTTGGGGCCCGGATTCATCTTTATGATTCCCTGGGCATGGACCGACATTCATGAACCTTCTGGAAAGCTCTCTCTCTCTCCCTCCTTCTTCCTCACTGTAGCCATCTGTCTCTTTACAGGTTATCCCTCACCTCCAGAGAAGGTCGTGGCTGGGGTCCTGGGGATCGTCTGCTTTTTCTTAATGGTCACCGTGGTGGTCATGGTAACAGCTGTTATACCCTGTAAGAATATTCTTTTTTTTTTTTATTGTAGTAATTCGTGCATTGTAAGCATACATCTTTGTTAGATACAAATTGTTGGCTACATATTTGCACACATTTCTCATTTGACCCCTTCCCCAATTCCCACCCTGCTCCCTTACCCTCCCTCCCTCTCAAGTTCAGTTCAGTGAGTGATCTTGATATACTTGTGTAAGTACATCATGTGCCTTAGGATGCCCCCCCCCCCGCCCATCCCCTTCGATTTAATCAACTTCTTTGCTTTCGAGGATCTCTCCTTTTCATCTGGAAACCCTCTTATGCCCCATCTTCTCCCTAGCATCCGCATATTAGGGAGAATATATCCTTTTTTACTCTTTGTGACTGTAAGAATATTCTTGTAAGCGAATTTCTCACTTTACTAATTGGAAATGCCTCTGAATATTTCAAATCAACAAGGAACAGGGCTCTCATTTTAATGCGTGCATTTGGATAAATGTGGAATGGTTGTTCTGAATTTGTCAAAAGTATATAAATAACTGAAATATTGCAGCAAGGATTCATTTTTAATCATGTTATCTATTGTATTGCAAACTCAAAGATAGGCTTCATGAGACTGGAAATTTTTATTAAGAAATGCAATATTTGTAAAGTGGTTATTTCACATACTTTATTGTAAGAGATAGAATTGTTTAGTTCTTTAAGCTTTTCTTGAAATAATTTTCCTAAAATCTTTTTTTGCTTTATTAGTTTTTATCACAATTTGCTTCCACATTATTCTAGTTCTATATAGTACATAAATTCCACACCAAGAAAGACAAATTATCATAACTTCTCAAGATATTAATTTTGATAAGAAATACTTTAATTTTTCTAGCTACTATAATACAGGAGCAGAACAATTCTTCCCTGAACGGAACCCAGAAAGGTATATAATAATTTTCAAAGTCCTGATATTTGTACAGATTATATTTTGTCTTTAATGTAAGCCATACAAAAATAGCACAGGTTTGCTGGGAAAAGAAACTAGAAAATGGGCATTAAATGTTCGTAAATAAAGACGATAGGAGGACATTCTTTTTTGTCCGGCAATAAGAAGAAATATCCATTTAAAAAAATGACTATACAATCTTTTTTGTCAGTTGGCTCAAATTTCCTACTGCTCTCATATGATGGGATACATACACTTTTTTAAAGTTTTTTTTTTTTTTTTTTTTTTATAAATACACTTAATTTCTAGAATAGAGGTTTTGTTCAGTGGCTTCCAAGGCACTCATAGGATGTGATTATCTTGGGTGTTTGCTTTATACGGACACATGAATCATGGGGTGAGACGCTGGCCTTTTTCTTTGCTCGTGTTTATAGTATGTGTTTTGCTTTATATGCAACAGCCTTTGTGGGCGCTTGGATGTGATTTGTGTGTATTTATTTATATGTATGCAAATATGCAAATTGATTTTCTTCCTCTTTTGTTTCTGGATAGAAATCCATAATCTTTCCTCAGCAAGTTGTTGTCCAGAGGATTGGCTAACGTATTCCAACCGTTGCTATTACGTTAGCATGGAGAGAAAAACTTGGAATGAAAGTGTGAAGTCCTGCCAGTCTAAGAACTCTTCTCTGCTTTATATAGACAGTGAGGAAGAATTGGTGAGATTTTGCACGTTTCAAACGTTCTCTTGAAAGCGCTCCTCAGTCCGTGTATTTGTAGACTTTGTCTATATTCTCATATGTAGTTTTTCATTCATTTACAAGTCTATGTACTTCATTGCTTGACTCTATAATATTTTATTTGTGCTTGTGCACTGCTAATTCATGTTAGGTTTTTTTTTTCTCCAGTTCTTGCTTTTCATGGAAAGCCATGCTTGTACAAATGCTTTTTTTTTCTGTAGTAAACTTTGCTGTTTCATTTTACCATACACCAAGAAAGCTGAACATCTCCTGATGGTGCAGACGGGTCAGTGCGTAGACAGACCCAGGGATTCAAGTCAGATCACTAGAGCCCTGCCAGCCCCTGCTGGCCTGCTCAGCGCGGGAGGATCTCACCAGCTCTGGCTCTCCCTGGAGACAAAAACTTGGGTTCAATGCAAATTAACTTTGCTTTTGAACTTTATATGAAGAGTCATACTGTATGCAGTTTTTATGCCTGCCCCTTCTCATCTTGTATGTTATTTGGATGGTACATCAATACTGTTGGATTTTTCTGTAGTTTGCTAATTTTCATTATAGTATTATGTGAATATAACATTTTAAAATCCATTTTGTCTGGTATCTCTGTGTGGATGCCGAGAGGCCTTCTAATGGAGCATTGCCAGTCGTGGGAATCTCTTTGCTGAACCCCAAATGCCACTCCTGTCCTGGTTCATTCGTTCGTTCATTCCTTCTTCCTTCCCTCCTTCCTCTTCCTCATCTCTCCCCTCTCCCCTCTCCTACTCTCTCTCTCTCTCTCTCTCTCTCTCTCTCTCTCTCTCTCTCCCTCCCCCCTCATCTTATTTTGGTACTGTGGATTGAACCCAGGGGTGATCAACCTCCAAGTTACACCCCAGCCTTCCCTTTTTATTTTGAAGCAGAGTCTAAGTTGCTGAGGGTCTTGCTACGTTGCAGAGGCTGAGCTCAAACCTGCAATCCTCCTGCCTCAGCCTCCCAAGTACTAGGATTTCAGGCTTGAGCTACCCTGCCCACTGCCCTGGTTCCTCCTGATGAGTGGGAGGGGCGATTCCTCGGGCCCCTTCCCTGTTGGCAGGTATCAGGACTGCTCATCTCTGCCTGTGCTTTCAGCCTGGCCTGTCTTGCAGGGGGGACTCCCTTTCAAGATACAGAGGAGACCTGAGCTTACAGGAGCTGCCTGTCATTGCTAGGTCGGGGCTGGAACCCAGCACGCCAGGGAGGATTTCTGCCCCTGAGTTGAGAGACTGAAGAAACCCTGCCACTCTGCAGATCTCCAGTCCTGGGGGCCAACCCTTTCCACCTTTCTTTCCGTCTTTCAGAATTCTCCTTTGCTTGTATCTTTCATTAATTTCGTTTCTAGTTGTATTTATGGGAGAGCAGCTGAGAGAAACAACTCGATAGCCCCGTTTCTAAACCATTAGTATTTCACCAGTGCAGGAGCAGGTGACGGGCCTTCCCTAGCTGAAGAACAGCGTGGCGCCCACAAAACCAGAGCGCTGGCTTCCATGTCCTTTATTTCTTCAATGGAAAAGCTCACAACTTCTTTCTAAAACCCAAACTCTGAGAAACATAGTAGCAAAATAAATGGATTCAGTCAGGATATCTGGAGAATTTAATGTACAGTACCTGGAAGCTTATTTAAATTCTTGGGCACAAATGTTTGGCTAACATGGGTAACGCTTAGATTTCATGAACCCCAATATTCCTTATTTATAGAAGAAGAATGTGGCTGCTGGTTATGAACATTTAAGAGTTATTTTAAAATCCAAATTACAAACATTTGTGAAAGGTTTTGGCAATAGGAAAAGTGGGTTTAGCTTTAACATTTTGTCTACCCTATTGATTTTGCTTTTAACATTAAGGTCCTATGAAAGAATGTACTATTGGCAAAAATAATAAAAGTTGCCAGGTGTAGTGGCTCACTCCTGAACTCCTAATACTTGGGAGGCTGAGACACAAGGATCTCAGGTTAGAGGCCAGCTTCAATAATTTATTGGGACCCTATTTCAAAACAAAAACGGCTGAAGGTATAGCTCAGAGATAGAATGCCCCTGTGTTCAATCCCCAGTACCAAAAAGGCAAAGAAAAAAAAAATAATGAACGCTCTCACACTGATTATTTCAATGAAATTCTTTTTTTTTTTTTTCTTTCTTCTGACAGAAATTTCTAAGTTCCCTCTCACTTTCCTCATGGATTGGAGTCCTTCGTAAGAGCAGGAATCACCCATTGAAGTTGATAAATGGCTCAGAGTTCAAACTAACGTGAGTTTTTTTGTTTGTTTGTTTTAAATCATGCTATATATAGGAAGAAAAATACATAAAAATTTCAGAATAATAATATCAACAAATTTAGTTGAATTGTAGGAATGCAGATAGATGTTGCAGGTTAGTGAAATGTTGACAGGAATATTAAAGAATGGACTGAGGTTTCATAGCAACCAGCTCTTAGTAACATCATTATATGAAAATGTCATTAGCGGTTTTCATATCTTTTTTTTTTACAATTATAAGGAAAATACTTTTGTTTCATAGGTCATCCCAATAAAATACAACTAACTAAATTATAAATTATGCATTTTTCACAGTTACAAGATAAAGCCATCATCACTCCCTGAGTCTAACTGTGTTAAGCTCGTTTCAGACCTTGTACTGGCCGGATGTAACTCTTCAGAGATATACAAGTGCAAACGGGAGCTGTAGGATTCACATATCTGAATTTGGAGTCTGTCAGCTCATTTTATACTTCATGAAATGGGCATAATATTATGACAGCCTGATTCTTCAACTGAATTATGTTATTTATTCTAATAATGAAGTTCCTCAAACACAATTACTGAAGGATGATATATTCACCAAAAAGTAGAGCCAGGACTTCTGTGTCTGGCTTTTCTTGACGGGCCCTGTGTTTGTGGCAATCAGCCTTGCTCATGGATTGCACAGGACCGGGACCCAAGTCCATTTTGTGAAATATCAAGAACAGACTTTCTGCAGACACAGAACATGGATACGTGGTTGCCAAAGACTAAAACGATGCCGAAATAGGACACAGCCAATAATCAATAGTGTTTCTTTTTCGGGTAATGAAAAAATTTTAAATTTCCATTGTGGTGATGGTTGTAACTATGCAAATATCCTAAAAATCACTGACTTAAATACTTAGAATGTATGAATTTTATGCTATGTGCCTCAATGAAGCTGTTAAAAAAGTTCTCCTAGGATTATGGTCAATATACATTGAATCCTTAAGGTAAATTAGGATTTTTAAATTTTTCTCTGTCATTTTTTTCTTTTTTTTGGCACTAGAGGTTAAACCCAGGGGCATTCTACCTCTGAGCTACACCCCCAGCCTTTTTTATTTTTTGTTTTGAAACAGAGTCTCACTTGGTTGCTGAGGGTCTTACTAAATTGATGAGGCTATCCTCCAACCTTCAATCCTCCTGTCTCAGCCTCCCAGGTACTGGGATTACAGGCATAAAATGCCTGACTACATTTTGTATTTTTGATATTGAAGTCTTACAGAAATTTAGGTATTCACATTCAAGCTTTTATAAATGCATCTTTATTAGTCAAAATTCTTTAGTAATTTTTGTTGCTCTAAGTAGAAAAACAATGGAGGTTTATATGTTGATCTTATATGTATTAATTCTATGATTCAAACACAGATTCTTATGGATTTTCTCTGTAAACAGCTACTTTACCTGTAAATAGTCACATTTTTATTTTTCTCTCCAAGTGCAATTTTTTTTTTCTTATTTTCACTGGCTCTGGTTTTATTTCCAATATTGAAGGTGTAATAAAGGTTCTGTGTTTCGTATACATCATTTCCTGTTTTATGGAAAAACATTTCAACATTTTATCCTGATTTGTACATATTTTTATTCTACCCTTCTCAAATTGAAGCAGTTCTGCAACATTCCTATTTTCCTAATAGATTTTGTTGTCAACTAATTTTACAACCTTATTGTCTTTGTGTCAATTGGAATATGTTTTCTTCATAAAATGTTCATAAAAGTTACCTGTATTTCTCTCAAATATTAAACCAGTCTTGAATTTCTGAAATAAAACCATACTGGCCTTTGAAAAACATTGGTGCCTATTTTATCTTTAGATCAGGATTTTCTTTTCTTTATCCCTGTTCACTAAGAGATTCAACTCAGATACTATAGTATATCAAATCACACATACTTGACGGGGTTGGCTCTATATTGGCAAACACTCCTCCTTTTATATATAACCTGGAAGACTTTGTGTCAGGGGACCATTCATATTTTTAAATGTTACTACTCACTACTGATACCATAGGAGTTTGTAGAATTGCTTTGTGGGACAGTTTATATAACAAAACCCATTTCTTTAATACATATAGCTTTACTCAGGTTTCTGTTTGTTACACTGGATTTGGCCTTATGTGTTTTCTAGGAACTTCCAATTTCATATAGATGTTAAAATATATTCTTAACATGGTTTTATTTTCTCTTTTGTGTGTCATAACCATATTGGTATTCCAGAAATGAAATGTTTATGCCTTCTCCAGTTTTTTTCTTCAACACTTTATCAATTTTTTTACATGTTTTCAGTGAAAATACCTTTGGTTTTATTGATTCTTTCTACTGTAATTTTGTTCTTTGTCATTATTTTGTGCCATTTATTGTTTTTGTTTTCTGCTTCATTTGTATTTAGTTTTAATTAATTTTCCCTTTTGTGTTTCCTGTTTCTTGTGATGCATGCTCAAATAATTCCCTTTCTTGTGTGTGTGTGTGTGTGTGTGTGTGTGTGTGTGAGAGAGAGAGAGAGAGAGAGAGAAAGATGGCTTTGAAGGCAATCAACTTTTTCATAAAGGAGACTTTTTTCTATATTTTCCTTATAATTCATAGAAAACTGTGAACACTAATTGTGGCAACATCTTCAGTCCATACATTATTGAAAAATATATTTCTGAATAGGAGAACATATAAGATTTTTTAAATTTCTGGATATTTATTTCCTTTATAACTGAAAGGCAGAAATTTTTTTTTTGTGAAGCTGAAATGTCCTGTTTTCTGTTTAAATGTGGTTAATATGGAAGAAAAATTGATTTGAAAAATAAAACACATGAGCAACTTTACCTTTTCTCAGTCAAAAGACCTACTTTCTACTTTGTTTACTGATTGTGCTGTATTTTCTTCCTGAATTCTATTGCAATAACTAAAAATCAAAATGAATAATTGTAACATCAAAAAATAATTACTTCAAATTTAAAAATAAAACATTACTGAATATTACATTATTTTGTACCTTTAAAAATGATTTAAAGCCGGGCATGGTGGCACACGCTTGTAATCCCAGCATTCGGTAGCAGGCGCAATGTAATTATACATCATCATGAGACCCAAAGTGATACCAAGATACCCGCACGCAGCACTTGGTGTGATGCCCTGCAGATGCCACGCGCCTCCTCCTCCCTCCTCCCGTGCATGCTGTGAGCACGTAGTGGTGTCTTCATGTAGGGACAGAACAGTATTCCAGTGTTCCTTCCTCACTCCTCCTTTCCCCCTCCCCACCGCCCTCCCCCAGGCCCCTCCCACTCTTCTATTAGTCTCTCTCTTCATTTGTCTGGAAAATCTTTTGCTTTCTATTTTCTCTCTAGCTTCTACAGATTAGGAAAAAACCAGAAATCTTGACTTTTCGGAGCCTGGCTGGTCTTCCTAATATTCTCTAGTTCCATCCATTTTTCTGCAAATGACATCATGTTGTTCATTTTTTTATGGCTGAGTACAATTCCATTGTGTGTGTATACAACATTTTCTTTGTCCATTCATCTGTTGCTAGACATCTAGGTTGGTTCCATATTTGGCTATTGTGAATTGTGCTGCAACAAGCATGGATCTGCGTGTATTACTATAACATTCTGACCTTAATTCTTTTGGAAAGATATGGAGGAGGGGGATATCTGGGTCACATGGTGGTTCCATTCCTAGTCTTTTGAGGAACCTCCATACAGATTTCATAAACCATTCTTTACTAAAATGCAATGCCACATTCTTCAAAATTACAATTGTTGATGTGGGTTTACGGTCCAGGATTATCTTATGAGTCCCTGTGCATGAACATTCTCTTGTATGCAAATATTCTAAGCATCCATCTCTGCATCCTCTTTTCTCATTGCTACCTGTTCTTTTTCTCTCGCTTTCTTTTTCCCTCCCTCCCTTCCTTCCTTCCTTCCTTCCTTCCTTCCTTCCTTCCTTCCTTCCTTCCTTCCTTCCTTCCTTCCTTCCTTTCTTTTCTTCTTTCTTCCTTGTGCTGGGTATTGAAACCTCCGAGCTACACCCTAGCTCTATTCTATTTTTATTTTTAATTAATTAGTTAATTAAATAAGTAATTTTTTTGGTATTGGAGATTGAACCCAGGGGCATTCTCCCTCTGAGCTATTCCCCCAGCCTATATTACTTTTTATCTGTAAACAGGGTCTTGCTAAGCTGCTGAAAGCCTCACTAAGCTGTTGAGGCTGGCCGAGAACCTGCAATCCACCTGTCTCTGCCTCCCAAGTATTAAGATTACAAGCATGCACCACCATGACTATCTTTCTAAAGATTTTCTATCACTTCCAGAGAAGTTTATTGCCGGCCTTCTGGGAATGATTTGTTTTATTTTAGTGATCACAATGCCGACTGCTATTCCCTGCAAATTCTCATTTTAATGTGTGTATTCGGCCTAAATGTGGACTGGTAATTGTGGATTTGTTGAAAGTATAAATAAAAGAATTTACATACTGCTAATGCACATTTGGTTATTACCAGTTCTTCCTTTTCATGGACATTTATTCTTGTACAAATGTTTTTCTTCTGCAATAAACTTATTGTGCAAATATCTAATAGTGTCTGAATAAGTTCCTTGAACTATGTCCTCATTAAAACTTAGTGGTATCAGAAATCTTAGTATTAGAAGTTCCAATGGTTGCATAACAGTATCATTAGGACATTAATAGGCGTTTCCTGATTACTACCGGGTTGCTCACATTTTTCCAGGCTACAGATAATTAAGAGAGCCAGGCAGGATGGTACAGGCCTGAGACCCCAGTACTTGGGAGGCTGAGACAGGAGGATTGCAAGCTTGAGGCCAACATTGGCAACTTAGCGAGATCTTCAGTAACTTAGCTAGACCCTGTTTCAAAATAAAAAATAAAAAAGCTGGTAAGAACCAACAAACATGATAAGCAAAATTAAGGATACAAAATCAAAGCATAAAAATCATTTGCGGTGCTATACACTAACAACAATACAAAAAGAAATTAAGAAAACATACCTTGTACAATACTATCAAAAAATAAAATACCTAGGATGGACCCAGCCATACCACTCCTGGGTATCTTTCCAAAAGGACTGAAATCAGAATATTAGAGTAATACATGCATATCCTTGTTTATGGCAGCACAATCCATAGTCAAATTATGGAACCAACGTAGGTGTCTATAACAGATGAAGAGATTACAGAATTATGGGATAGATACAATGGAACTCTACTGAGCGACAAAGAGGAAGAAAATCATGTCATTTGCAGGCAAATGGATGGACTTGGAGAACACTGGTGAGTGAGATTAGCGAGTCATAGGAAGTGACGGGGCATGTGTTTTCTCTCCTAGGTAGAAGTTAGGGAGCAATTGAGATGCAAGAGGGACTTGGATACAGTTTGATTCCTGTTTCATTTTCTTGTTTTGTATCCTCTACAGTTACTGTTTTTGAGGCTACTATGGATTTATATTAAATATCTTAAGCTTATGATAACTTACTTTACATAAAACTGACTTAAAGTGCATACAAAAACTCTATTCTTCATCTCCATCTCCTCTACTTTTTGTTATTGATATCACAAATTATGTCTTTTATGTTGTATATCATTAGGAAAGATGTATAGTTTTTTTCTGTTTTGTCTTTAAATTTTATACTAGAATTAAAAACAGTTTATGGATCAACAATATGTTACTACATTATTCTAGTTTGGTCTGTATATTTATCTTCAACAGAGATCTCTGTATTTTCATATGCTTCTGGGGACTGTCTCTTTTTTTGGGGGGGGTCCTGGGGATTGAACTCAGGGGCATTCTACCTCTGAGCTATACCTCCAGCCCTATTTTTTATTCTTTATTTTGAAACAGGGTCTCACTAAGTTGCAGAGGGCCTCACTAAGTAGCTGAGGCTGGCTGGGAACCTGGATCCTCTGGTCTCAGCCTCCCAAATGCTGGGATTACAAGCGTGCGCCACCACGCCCAGCTTGAGGACTGTCTTATGTAGTTTTGTTTTGACTTACAGGATTCTTTAAACATTTCTTGTAGACTAGATCTAGTCATGATGAACTTCTTACGTTCATTGGGGAAAGTCTTAATTTCTTCATTTTTGACCAGTTTTGCCAGAGGCTGGCTGCGAACCCGGATCCTCCGGTCTCAGCCTCCCGAATGCTGGGATTATAAGCATACCCAACCACACCCGGCTTCATTTATTTATTTATTATTAATTAATTAATTAATTTATTTATTTATTTTTCTAGTGCTAGAGATTGAACCCAGATGTATACTACTTCCAAGCTACACCCTCAGCCCTATTTTTTTTAATTATTATTTTTAATTTGGAAACAGGGCCTTGCTAAGTTGCTGAGGGCCTGGCTAAACTGCTGAGGCTGACTTTGAACCTGCGATCCTCTTCCTCAGCTTCCCACGGACTGGGATTACAGTCATGTTTCACCATGCCTGGTTAATTTTTTTATTTTGAAACTTAGTCTTACTAAATTGCTGAGGGTCTCTCTAAACTGATGAGGTGATCTCAAACCTGTGATCCTCCTGTCTAAGCTTTCCCAGTACTGAGATTACGGGCATGCCCCACTGTACCCAGCTGTCTTATTTTACTTCTGTGTAACAGAATAGTGCTTGCTAGATCAATATTTCCTTTTTATCAACTATATTTCCTTTCTATCAGTTCTCACAATGTTGCAGAATCTAAGACCTAGCTGGAGGACTGCATTTCTGCTACAGAGCAGGGGAGGCTGTGCGCATGAGGGTTCTTTGCTCGTGCACCTGTCTTCCATGACCCGTCCTTCACCTACCTTGTCAAGGCAGCTCCCCCGCCCCACCTCAATGTTGAGGGCGCCGAATTCCCACAAGGATTACTCACTGTGTTTCTGGCCACTAGGTGCCGGGCCAGACCCACCTAACGACTCCCCGCAGCCTTGCTTGTCTCTGCTGCAGCTGTCATTTTTCCTTTTCAACCAGTCTGTCATTCATAAGAGTCACCTTTCTGTAAACAGAGACCACAGAATTCTGACACTAGGCAAAAATGCACGAGCTCACCTTTTCACAAACTGTCAACTTTCTGAATCTTCCTCCGAAGGAAGAAAAGCATTGCACATTTTTAAATTATTATCCTGACTCTCGAGTGTCTCTTTCAACATCTAGATGAAATCCTAACAGTCCTAGCCCAGACACGTGCACGCACTTCTATTTAAAAAATTAGCAAAGCTGGGCACTGCGGCGCAGTGCAATCCTGTAATCCCAGGATTGCAGATTCAATCCTCAGCGCCAAAAACAAAACAAAATAAAATAAAAGCAGCGATGTACATCCAAAAGGACAATTACTAGAAGAAATGGAAAATAATGCAACATGGATTTGTTCCCTCATTTGTTTTGCTTAAACTGGGGGTGGGGGAGTAAGGATTTGCTTTACGTTGTGTGCTGGTTGTTTACACCTTGGAGTATTTGTCTCTATGCAAGGCGAATTCTCACAAATGACTCCATGAAGTTCTGTTGATGGACTCTCACCGCTGCCCAAGAAATAGAGAATAATGATAAATCCCTTTAAATGTCTGTTCTCAGAACTGACTGTTCTCATTCTCTCCATCTGTAGATTGTTAAAATTTTTTGAGGAGCCGGGCGTGGTGGCGCACGCTTGTAATCCCAGCATTTGGGAGGCTGAGACCGGAGGATCCTGGTTCTCGGCCAGCCTCAGTAATTTAGTGAGGCACTCTGTAACTTAGTGAGACCCTGTTTCAAAATGAAGAATAAAATAGGGCTGGGAGTATAGCTCGAATGTAGAACGCCCCTGAGGTTCAATCCGCAGTACGGCAAAAAAAAAAAAAAAAAAAAAAAAAAGAATGAAATAAAATTTAAGTATTGAGGGATTAAAAGATGGTTTATTCAACCAAAATTATCAAAACCCAAATATTTTGTTGCTTTCTTTCAACAGATATAGATGTTTTTTTAAAAACAGGGTCTCTCTAAGTTGCTGAGAGCCTCACTAAGTTGCTGAGGATGGCTTTTGCTTGCAATCCTCCTGTCTCAGCCTCCCAAATCCTGGGATTTCAGGCGTGCACCACCACACCCAGTTTAGATTTTTTATTTATATTTTATTTAGTGTATTGCAATTATACTTCGTAGCGAGGTTCAATGTGATACAAACATCCATGCACAGAGCTGTTATAAATTACTGAACAATTTCCTCATGCTAAAGTGAGTGGGTCAAGAAGGATAAGTCAGGGAAAAGAAAAAAAAAAAAAAAAAAAGGAACATTTCTGGACCAGCTTTTTCCCAACACACTATAGTTCTTGGTTATGTCAGAAATTAAGGTTTTAAATAGGGATTAAAAGATTAAATTGTATTTTGACATTGTCTTAAAAAAAAAGAAAGAAAAATGCAAGAAAAAATTTTAAAATCTGACACCTCTGCAGCCACAAATATACACTTAATATTCACAGTGTTCTAGCCTACCGAAGAGGTTCCCTCTCGCGTGTCCGTTGCCCTCTCACTGCTTAGTCATGAGCTGCACTGGTCCTCGGCAGTTTCTTGAGCTACCTGAAGCTCTTCCCGCCGCAGGGTTGTGCACACGTTGGTGTATTCTGCTGCCTTTCCCTCCCTTAGCTTCCTATAGCCAGCCGGTTCCCATGCCTTGTGCCTCCCCTCATTGGGGGTGGGGGGGGGCTCAGGATTGAACCCAGGAGCATTCTACCTCTTACCAGCACCCCCAGCCCTATTTTATTTTTATTTTGAAACAGGGTTTTGCTAGGCTGCTGAGAGTCTCACTGCTTGCTGAGGCTGTCCTCGAACCTGTGATCCTCCCGTCTCAACCACCCAAGTACTGGGATTACAGATGTGTGCCACTATGCCTGATTTATGCCCCCCCCCCCCCGATACTGAGGTTTGGACACAGAGGTGTTCTACATCTGAACTACACCCTCAGCCCTTTTTATTTTCTGTTTTGAAGCAGGATCTCACTAATTTGCTAAGGGCATCTCTAAGCTGCTGAGGCTGGCCTCGAACCTATAATCATTCTGTCTCAGCTTCCAAATACTGGATTACAAGCATGCACCACCACACCTGCCAGATACCTTGTCTTAAATATTATATTCCCCCATCACCCAGTTAGAGATTGTAGATCTCTTCCATTCTTATTCTGAATCTGAAATTCTTTTTTTTTTTTAATTTAACTTATAGCATGAATTGGAAATTGTATTATTTATTTTTGGTACTGGAGATTGAACCCAGTGGCATTATACCTCCAAGCTACATACCCAGCCTTTTTGATTTTTTGTTTTGAAACAGGGTCTCACTAGGATGCAGAGAGTCTTGCTAAGTTGCTTAGGCTGTCCTCAAACCTGCGATCCTCTTGTCTCAGCCTCCCAAGTACTAAGGATTACAGGCGTGCACCATTATGTCTGGCTTTGTCATGCTTTTTTAATGAGACTTATTTCCTAGTTTCTCTCTGACCATGTTTTCGGCCCTTAAGGAATATATGTTTATTTAACACCAACCATCTCCTCCTTTGTCTATTTGAGGAGTGATGATACTTTTTCACCGAATACGTTTCACCTTCATATGGCATTATTGTTGAGGGGCTGACTTTCCAAGTTCCTTAGGTTTTATAATGACATTAATTTCTTTGCTCAAATTGACTATACAACACTCTCCTTTTTCAGTTCTGTATGTGTAGAAATATCTGACTGGAAGCTGGGCTGTTGTAGCATACGCCTGTAACCCCAGTACTTGGAAGGCTGAGACAGGAGGATCGTAGGTTTGAGTCTCAGTAACTTAATGAGGGCCTGTTTCAAAATAAAAAATAAAAATGGGTTGGGAATGTAGCTCTGAGGTAGAATGCCTCTGGGTTCAATCCCCAGTACCCAACCCTCCCCCCAAACAAAAAGGAAGGAAAGAAGAAAATAATAGAAAAGAAATAAATACCTGACTGAAAGATGTAAATACAAACTAGCTTCTATTATCTGAATGTAAAACTTGAGTTTGTCCATCCAATGCACATGAATTTATTTATTTATTTTTTCGGTACTGGGAATTGAACCCAGGGGAATTTTTTCTTTGAGCTACACCCCCAGTCCTATTTTTTTTTAAGTCTTTATTTTGAAACAGGCTCTCACTAAGTTGCAGAGGTCCTCACTAAATGGTTGCAGCTGTCTGCAAACCCAGATCCTCCTGTCTCAGCCTCCCAAGTACTGGGATTACAAGCCTACGCCACCACGCCCGGCATCAATGCAGATGAATTTTATGTTTACTGTACGCTACTAAACTGGGTGGTAAAACTCTAAAAACCTATTGTATCCTTTTTAGGAGCTCAACCCAGTGGACATACTAGTAAACATCAATTGCAATGTAAAAGCAGTATGCAGCGCGGATGGCACGGGCACAGCGTGCTCTATTTGTCTAGGTTCCTCCCTTTGTTTCGCCACCTTCACTGCTTCACCGGGTAGGAGAGGAGGCGTAACTGGTGACCTGGCCGAGGAACGCCCTCATGTCATCTGTCAAGTTTAAACGTGTTCTATGGGCTTTGGAGATCCAGCGACGCCTTTTTGGTTGTATTTAATAAATGTCATAATTGGTTAAGCTAGTATGCATATATTAGCAGTATGATACATGTAAAGAAAAAAAACCTCTTTTGTTTCTTTCCTTTATTTAGAAAGATCATTTGGGGACAGAGTGTGAGGAGAGTACACCTTCCATGACTTTGGGGCAGTACCTGAAAAGTTAGAGGGGAAAAAACACCAGAAATTATTGATATCCTGTATATTCTCTCAGTGGCCTTTGAATGTAGTTGATTCACTTATAAACACAAACCTTGGGTATTACACAAATAGTACAGCCAGGTACCCAGGCTGTGATTCTTTAATTCTCAGATTTTGCAAAACAGCTACTAGGACTAAGCCCCTCTCCGTATTTTGGGAACCATTGGGTTTCTCTAGTGTACTGTCTCATCCAAGTCTGGTATATTAAAGTACTCACTAACTGGTATAGAAACATGTATTGGCATTCAGTATATTCAGTAGGTAAATCAAATTAAAATGTACATTCTCTTTTGTACTGTAATTATACATTGTACAACTACTGACAAAATGGGTTATGGAAGAATATTCTCATGATGTTTAAATAATGTTTGTTTTTTAAGAAATTGTTGATTTTTGTTCTTGTTGCTTTGTTTTGTTTTTATTTTGGCTACGTATAGATTTTCTTACATCCAGTGGCAAATTCAAATAATGAAGCTCAGAGAAGTCTTCCTCCAGTGGCCTTATCCAATTGAAAATCTTCCTCTTTTCCTAGTCTTGATGAGTAGAGAATTTCTATTTATATCAACGATATTTTCCATGACGATGAATCCTCTGCACACTTCTGCTAAAACTGATACCAGTGCATCTGGGTTCATTTAAAGCCTTTCTCACACTGTGTGAGCATTTTACATTTATAATGCCATTTAAGCGATGGGAACAATCTATTAAAATTCCATTCAGTTAGTTTGTGCTGTAGTTTGTATCTTGAACGTCCTCCAAGGGACCATGTGTTAAGAGTCTTAGTCCCAGGGTGGTCCCAAGAGGAGGTGAGGGATGTTTATGATGTGGGACCCAGGGGAGGTCTTTATGTCACGGAGGGTGTGTCCTCCAAGCGGTTGTGGGCACCACCCCTCTCTCTTGTTCCCTGAGGTGAAGCTACAGAAGGCTCCCATAGTTTGTTTCTGGAATGATGTCACCGAAAGGCCCACGTATTGAAAGCGTGGTCCCCAGCCTGACAGTACTAGTGTAACCTTTAAGAAGTGGGGCCTGGAGCGGGAGTGGTGGCACACACCTGTAATCCCAGGACTTGGGAGGCTGGAACAGGATGATCTCAGGTTGGTGGCCAGACTCAGCAACCTCGTGAGGCCCTCTGCAACTTAGCGAGACCCTGCTTCAAGCCAAAAAAATAAAATCGGCCTGGGGGTGTAAGCTCAGAGGTAATACGTCCTTGAGTTCAGTCCTCAGTACCACCAAAAAAAAAAAAAGAAAAGAAAAGAAAAAGAGAGATGGGGCTTAAACCAGGAGTGGGGGCACACACCTATAATCCTAGTACTTGGTGGGAGGCTGAGACAGGAGGATCGCGGGGCCTAGCAAGGCCCTTAAAGACTTAGTGAGGTTGTGTTTCAAAATAAAAAATAGAAAGGGCTGGGGGTGTAGTTTAGAGTTAGACTTCCCCTGGATTCACTCCCCAGTACCACGTACAGACACACACACACACACACACACACACGCACACGCACACACACACACACACACACACACACGCACACACGAGGTGGGGCCTAGTAGGATGTCTTAGATCGTGGCTATGTCTCCTTGAAGGGGTCAGTGGGACTCTTCTCTCTCTCTCTGTCTCTGTCTCTGTCTCTCTCTCTTTCTCTCTGTGCATATCTTCTTCTCCACCGGTCCCTGCCATCCCATCCCCACCATCACGTGCTACTCACCACAGGCCCCAAAGCAACAGGCAACTGACCATGGGCTGAAACCTCTGAAACCATGAGTCAGAGTAAACCTTTCCTCTATGCAATTATCTCAGGTGTTTTGTTACAGTAATGGAAAGCTGACTTAAACGCCAGGAGAAAGTCTTAGGCATGGGAGCCCATGTTTTCTGGTCACAAGGAAAGGATCACTGACAGAGCTTCACGTGGCTGACAGTTGCAGGTCCCACACTTCATTCATTTACTATACTTGGCAAAGCCTTATTTAAGGTGGCAGTAATTTTGCAATTGGGACTGCTAAGGTCCCATAAACCTGAGTTCACATAAATATGCCTTTTTAACCTTATTACTATTATATTCTTAGAAATGACATGTAGAGTTTTGAAAAGTGAGTAATTCCTATGACTTAGGTCTAACACTAATAACTTAAAACGCAACAGTATAAAGTGTGAACAAAATAAATGAAATGCTTTTAAAATAGCAGATTTTAAAGTTTATTTTTTATTTTGAAGAAACCTAATTGCAGCTCAAAGTACTCTCTGCATATCACAGGACATTACAAACTATTCTGAGTGTTTATTACCTTTCCTATAGCTTGTAACTACTTTTATTGTTTCTGAATGTATTTAATATAATACAAATGTATTTTTCTTTTTAAGCCTAATATACCTATTTATTGCTTTATCAAATTATTCTATATTTATCTACTTGAGTCATCTTATATGTTTATATGTGTGTGTCATTTTAGGGGAATATGCTGGAAAAGTTGCTTTTTTTCAAAACCATTTTAAGGAGAAAATATAAATTAGAATATAAACTTACGCATCAGTAAGAAACAATGAGAGTGCAGGTCAGCAATGTGTTGCTATAATTGAGCCATATATATCATCTTATATTTCTTTAACAAATAGAAAAATAATTAGTTATGTGTTTCTTGCTAATTGTTCAGAGACGACATAGCAGTTCCCAAAGAAGCAAAGATCTTCCTGAAAATTACATCAAACCTAATGACTGCTTCATGGTGTGTTGAGGCGGGTAATCTTATTCTTAGTCCTGTGCTAGTCTACTTTAGATCGCTGTAACCAAAATACCTGACCAGAACAATTTAGAAGAAGAAACGTTTATCTGGGCTCATGGTCCAGAGATTCAGCCATGGGTGGCCAACTCCAAGGCAGAGCCATCGAGAATCTTACCTGAGCTCCAGATCTGCACAATGAATTGCCTACTTGACACCCCACTTGCATTTTTCAGTTCTTTCAGAGAAACCGTGTCCTCCAACTCATGCGTCTTCCTCTCCAGTGTCCCTACGTTGGTGAGTGGGGCCACAGATCTAGTCACCCTAGCCTGTACCTTGATCCTCCGTTTCTAATTAATTTCCCAATCACATCCAGTTAACCTTTGAAACATTCCTTTCTCTTGACGTCCACAACAAGCATCTACTGAATGACTCGGTCCTCTAACTAGGCTTCACACATCCCCTCTTGCCCCTTTGGTCTACTCTATACATTGAAGCTGAGTGTATTCTAGAGAGCGCACGTATGGGTGCACATCTGTCTGCTAAAACAAAAGGGAACAAAGCCTCATGCTTTCCCATGCAATTTAAGTAAAGGCCAGGCTAACGTGAGTTCGCGCCGTCTATCTCACACCTGCTTGTCCCGTGCCATCGCCCCTCTCTTCCTCTGTGGTCTCTGTAAGTGTCATGCGGTTGTTTCTACTTTCCATTCCCGATCACAGCCACATCCTCCTTGTCCGTGATCCAGTTAATTCAGCATTGCAGGCGTTGTGCTTACTCACCCCCAGACATCCTTTCCTTAGGCAAGCCTTCCCTGTTTCCCTGAAAGACCAGCTTTTCCAGTTAAAATAGCCTTATAGAATCCTATGCTTTACTCCCCCATCGTGTTTACCCTTAGTAAATATGCATTTGGGCAGTTAGTTCATTATTTCAGTGAATCAAAAAGATATTTATTCATCACATAACTGAATGCCAGTCATCTTTATGTTGCTAGAACTGCACTAGTAACACTAGTAAATCTTTCTACCTACCAACTTACCTACCTCTATCTATTTATCTATCTATCTATCTATCTATCTATCTATCTATCCATCCATTCATCCATCCTTGGCACTCCTGACAATTATGAGCTAATCACTGGTATTAGTGAATGAATATATATATATATATATATATATATATATATATATATATATTGTGGTACTAGGAATGGAACCCAGGGGCCTTCTACCTCCAGGCTACACTCCTAAACCTATTTTATTTTTTATTTGGAAACAAGGTGTTGCTAAGTTGCTGAAAACCTCACTAAGTTGCTGAGACTGGCTTCAAACCTGTGATCCTCCTGTCTCAGCCTCCCAAGTACTGGGATTACAAGCATATGCCACCATGCCTGGCTGCATGAATATGTTTGAGGAGCTACTATTTCAGCAAACATTAATTTTTGAGAAGTAAATACAGGAATGAAACTGATCAGAAACACAACCTAAAAGAGGATGTTAGTATGTAAGAGTACGAGTTTCTTTGTCCCCACTTATGAACAGTGAAGAACAGTCTTATGCCGCATACTGACAACCTGCTCAACACTAGAATGCAAATACCAGGATCCCCGCAGATCCTATCAGACGCCGAGCTGACTTAGCTTGTGTAAGTGCAGGCTGCCCTGTGGCACAAGCACAGATCTGCCTGAGGATCCATTTCTCTGAACGTATCTCCAGCATGAACACATGGCTGTGTCTACTTCAACCCGTAGCTCTAGAGAAGCAACTATGGCAAATCCCGGGTCAAAATGTACTTCCTGGAAAGGAAGATTTGATGTCAGGATCTTGTAGTTTACAAAGTCTCTTGTTTACCAGAGCTTGAAATAAGATGTATGACCTCACCAGGGTTCCAAGCTGTGCTCTGGTCCACTTGTGGGTGCAAAAGGAAAAAACAAAACAAAACCAATGAGGTTCCTGTGGGTAGCTGTGAAGCCCAGCAGAGAGAGCATGTTTTTCTACTGGGGTCCACGGCTTGTTTCTGCTCTACATTACCAGCCCCTGCCTCCTCAGAGTTCTCCTATTAAAATTCTAGCACGGGCTCCTAGAATTTCTTCCTCATTTCAGGTATGTTTAACTATATCTAGTTCACTTAACTCCCCCAACTTTTGGAATGTATGATTACTAGAAAAATAAATTTGGATGGGGGAGGATATTTCTATTTTTAGACATTTTAAATAAACAATAAATATTAGTTATGATATATCTTCTGACTTCAAGATATTCAAGTTTTGCTTCATTTAACTCTTTCATCCCAGTCCTTTCTGCTAGTCTAGTAGTCTTTCCTAAGAAAGTTTCTCTGGAAAAGTGAGTTAGGTATTCCTATGTCTGACAAATAGCTCACTTTGTCCTAGGCACTGTTTTGTCAGTTCTGAGGCTGAGGTTTTATAATAATGAGGTTTTATTTATATAAAATAAACATAGAAACAAGCTAGTAAGTCCACAGATTTGATGCATAAAGAGGGCATAGTCTTATTTGAATCCTAAAATAATAAGGATTTGTCCATTAGTCATCAATTATGGAGTCACTTAGGAAAACAGTGAATGTGAATGTTAACTCTGCGGTTTCATCATAAACTGTGTAATGCTTCTTAGCCAGCATCGGAATAAGTACAGTGCTTAGGTTTCTAGTGGTAGGAGCAGCAAATCCCTGCCATGTTGTCCAGTTTCAAGATGTAAATTGTAATGATGCTGGAGAGAGGCAGGCTTAGCATTTCAGGGGGGGGGGGGAGATTAAGTTATAGAAGATCTATAATAACTGATTTGCAAATTCTTTAGAAAGGATAATAATTACTTTCTTCTAAGAACTGGTTGAATGACTCTGAACATTTTTAGGGTCATTTTATTTGCTTTATTTCCAAGTTTTGGGTGGCATGTTTTTAGCATATTTAGGACCTCAAAGTACTGAGAATATGTATCCAGAGAAGCTAAATGGCATATAGTCCTCTGCACAAACTTTTAAAAAGTACTGCCTCATTTGTTTTTACTTCCCAAATTATAGAATAATACATTGATATACCAAATTCTTCATCTCACACTTTTTTTTTCTTTATAAAGATGGATATGAACTCTCAGCAGAAGCACACAAGAAAAAATGACACTAAGAATAAATTTAGTTCAAATGACTTGTCATTTACCGAGAAGGAGCTAAAACACCAGAGACTTCATAAAAAGCACAGAAGCACAGAAGACACCGTTAACAAAGGTAAAATATTGTTTTCAATAAACTTGTGGAGAATTTTAAAATTAAGTACTGAACTGTTCTGTGCACTGGGAAGATACACAAATATAACATTAACCTTTTTTCCTGAATCTAGTTAGAAAATATAGAGGTATTATGACAAAGGCCAAATGGTCAACATTATAAACAATTTAAAAAGTAGTTTGGATAGTTTCAACATCTCCTTGCTAAGGAGAGAGTCGCTTTAGTCCTGAATGCAATTAATAAAATTTGAATAAGTGGCTGGGCACAGTGGCACATGCCTGTAATTGCAGTACTTGGGAGGCTGAGACAGAAGGATTGCAGGTTCAAATCCACCTCAGCAACATAGTGAGTCCCTGTTTCAAAATAAAAGAGGGTCTAGGAGTGTGACTCAGAAGTAAAATGTCAGCCGGGCGTGGTGGTGCACGCTTGTAATCCAGCATTCGGGAGGCTGAGACCGGAGGATCCTGGTTCACGGCCAGTCTCAGCTCCCTAGTGAGGCACTCCGCAATTTAGTGAGACCTGGTTTCAAAATAAAGAATAAAAAATAGGGCTGGGGGTATAGCTCGGAGGTAGAATGCCCCTGAGTTCAATCCCCAGTACTGAGAAAAAAAAAAAATAGAAGTAAAATGTCCCTGAGTTCAATTGTTAGTATAAAAAAAATGTTTTTTTGAGTAAGTGAAAAATGTTAAAAATCAATTCCCTTGCTATAAAATTTTAAGAATTAAAGTAAGGAAAATGACTGGGCCCAGCTTGGGCTTCCAGAAGCTCTTCTTGGGCCCTGAGAATTGGATTGTGCTGGACGCATACAGGGAATTGGATGGACTGACTTCTGGGTCAGGGCGCGGTATACAGCTGATACTGCAGTCTTCAATATCATTAATTCCTAAAGCAGACAAAAGATGAATCTATGTCTTTCCAACTTGGAGCTCCAAATAAACTGGTATCAGCAAAAATAAAACTAAACCCTAGGTGAGGTTCAATGCGGCTAATGCAATATAAAGTTACGGTTGTTTGGGATCTTCCTATCTGAGTGCTGCAGACCAGACTTTTCCAGAACTCATGTTCTGGGGAGAGGTAAAGCTCAGAGACAGACTGGTGAGTGCTTGGCTATTAGAAGCCAGGGTCTCAGTGGCTCTCAAGAAACAAGCTGTGAGGTGGTAGTGACGTCTTCATCTGTGGACACAGGATCAGTTGAAGTGTTTCCTTCATCAAATCTCCTCTGGCTTTTCTCCATCTCTCCCCCAGTCCCTGCTGCTGGATCTGAAGTCTCTCTCCTTTCCTTTATTCTCTCCAGCTCTGTCCATATGTGACGGTGTCACTCCCAACCTCACTAA
This sequence comes from Graphiurus murinus, assembly GCA_004027655.1. NCBI lineage: Eukaryota > Metazoa > Chordata > Mammalia > Rodentia > Gliridae > Graphiurus > Graphiurus murinus. Next base: position 55,116 of record PVLC010002339.1, on the reverse strand, counting down.
CGTGTACAGGAAAGAGGGTAGAGCCCGGAGGAAACCACATCAAGAGCTGTGTGTGTGTCTGTTTGTCCCTCCTTGAAACTCACTAAGATGTATAGACGCCATGTGCTAATAAAAGCACATTGAAACACAAATAAGTAAAGAAATAATAAAAACATAAAAGATAAGTTGTGCAGGTTTTCTTGGATTTTTTTTTTTCAAAAACATAGACACATTTTGATAAGCTTGTTTTAAATTGGGAATAAAATTATTTTAAGTTTGGTAATGAAATTCCAAGTAAATATTTTACTTCTAGGGAAAAGTTATAAATTATGGTTACATTATTTGTTGATCAAATAAATATGTTTATTAAATAAAAGTTAAAAATACAGTGTGTATTTTTTTTTTTTTTTTTTTTTGTGGTACTGGGGATTTAATTCAGGGGCATTCTACCTCCAAGCTATACCCCCAGCCCTATTTTTTATTCTTTATTTTGAAACCGAGTCTCACTAAGTTGCGGAGTGCCTCACTAGGTAGCTGAGGCTGGCCGCGAACCCGGATCCTCCGGTCTCAGCCTCCCGAATGCTGGATTACAAGCGTGCGCCACCACGCCCGGCTACAGTGTGTATTTTTTTTTTTGCAGTACTGGGGATTGAACTCAGGGGCATTCTACCTCTGAGCTACATCCCCAGGTCTATTTTATTTTTTAAATTGAAATAGAGTCTTGCTAAGTTGCTGAGGGTCTCACTAAGTTACTAAGGCTGGCCTTGAACCTCCAGTCCTCCTGCTTCAGCCTCCCAAGTCCTGGGGTTACAGGCATGAGCCACCATGCCTGGTTCAGTTTAATATTCTTTATAAGTTACTTTCCACTTAATATCATATAAAGAATCTGTGCCACATACTGTGTGACTTTATTTACATGAATTTTGCATCAAGCAAACTTCCTTAGTGGCAGTGGAAATAAGAATCGTGGTTACATTTGGACCTTGGCAGGAGTCCAGGAGAGGCCTCTGGTTGCTTTCAACGTTCTAGATTTTTCACTAGGGTGGCGGTTATACAGGGGTGTTGGCATTGAAAGTTTATTCACCTATAAGCTTAGCATCTGCGAACATTTTCATATTTCTAATACTTAAAGTCAAAGAAAACAAATATAAGTTAATGGGTATGGGTGACTGCAAAGACTTAGTGTCAAGATTTTTTGTTGTGACTAACTGAGGTTTTTTTTTTTTTTTTTTGCATCCTATATCATATTTTATTGTATTTCTACCCTTTTAAATATTAGGGTCTATCTCAGGCACATCTTTTTAAATTTTCTCACCTTAAAAATCAGTGGTGGCACACGCCTGTAATCCTAGTTATTGGGAGGCTGAGACAAGAGGATCACAGGTTCGAGGACAGACTCAACAAGTAGTGAGACTCTCATCAACCTAGGGAGACCCTGTTTCAAAAAAAAAAAAAAAAATAGGGCTGGGTATGTAGCTGGGAGATAGAACTGCCCTGGGTTCAATCCCCAGTACCAAGCACAAAAACCATCAATCTTGTTGATTAAGACTATTTGCTTTTAATTGTAAGTCGAATGAAGCTGGGTGTGGTGGTACACACCTGTACTCCTAGTACTTGGGAAGTTGACATAGGAGGATCGCAGGATCGAGGCCAACTTCAGCAACTTAGCAAGACCCTCTGCAACTTAGCAAGACCCTGTTTCAACATAAAAAAAACAAAAAAAACAAAAAAGGGCTGGGGATGTAGCTCGGAGGTAGAATGCCCCTGGGTTCAAGCCCTAGTGCCACAAACCACCACCACCAAAAAAAAAAAAAAAAAAAAAAAAAAAAAAAAAAATTAAAACTCGTAAGTAAAACAAGCCCCTTAATTATTTTTAAAATTGTATTAGTTTCATTTCCCTGTTTTTCAGAATTACTCCTGAACTGCTGAGTCATGATTCGGAACAATTCCCACTGCCATATTTTAAAAGCTATATTTTATTTACTCATAAGATTTAAGAATAGCTGATGTTTTTTATGGTGGTCTTTGCCATGATAAAAATAGTGTTACCCACCTCCTGTTACATGGTTTCCACGCATCACAGCAAAGGTTGTTGCGGTTCTACCCTGTGGCAGGATGAACCGCCATCTCTCAGGTTCCTGATTTTGAATCCTCAGAAGTGTAGTTCTCGCAGGCTTGTTGCGAGTCCTGATGGGAACACATGGGAGACAAGTGCTTCCGAGGAGGGTCAAGAATGAAGAGCTTCAGTCTTCTGTCAAAATAATTGAATTATACATATCTACCTAGTTGGTTAAGCATATACGGCTAAGACAACGAGCCCTACCTTATTTCGTGCTTAGTGTTCCAGAGGCTGGCAGGGGTCTTCCCAATGGGGAGTGCCTTTAGGATTCTGCTTTCTGCACAGTGGGAAGAGAGTGAGAAATTAGTGATTCAATAAAAAGCCAAGAAGTAGCTGGCTGTGGTGGGACATGCTTGTAATTCCAGTACTTGGGAGGCTGAGACTGGAGGATCCAGGTTCATGGCCAGCCTCAGCTACTTAGTGAGGCCCTCTGCAACTGAGTGAGACTCTGTTTCAAAATAAAGAATAAAAAATAGGACTGGCGGTGTAGCTCGGAGGTAGAATGCCCCTGAGTTCAATCCCCAGTAGCGAAAAAATAAAATAAAGAATAAAAAATAGGGCTGGGGGTGTAGCTTAGAGATAGAATGCCCGAGTTCAATCCCCAGTATTGAAAAAAAAAAAAAAAAAAAAAAAGCCAAGAAGTTGAAACAAAGGAACCCCACGGGAAAGGAAATTCAAGCCTTTGACGTCTTGACCTGCGTAGAAACTCCATTTACAGTCTTTAGGTCGCTGCGAATTTCCCTTAAGGGGGATGGCACACGGACCGGGATAAAGAGTTGAGAAGGAATACTGGAGGTGAAGCCAGGTGTGGTGGCGTGCGCCCGGAATCCCAGCGCGTGGGAGGCTGAGACAGGAGGATCGCAGGTTCGTGGACAGCCCTCCACTACTTAGTGAGAACCTGTTTCAAAATAGAAAAATAAAATAGGGCTTGGGGGTGTGTAGCTCAGAGGTAGAATGCCCCTGGGTTCAATCCCCAGCACCAAAAAAAAAAAAAAAAAAAAAAAAAAGTAGGGCTTGGGAGTGTAGCTCAGAGGTAGAATGGCCCTATGCCATACAATAATAATAATAATAATAATAATAATAATAATAATAATAATAATGATAATGATAATGGCAAAAAATGGGAGAGAGTGACCAAGAATACAGCAGTCGTCAAAGGCACCAGGAACGGAAGTCCAGATGTGAACGGGTGCCAGGCTGTCTGACCTCCTTCACCGGGTAGCTTGCAGGAGAGGGGAGGTAGAATGCAACGTGTTCATCTCAGCCGAATGCGTTAACCAGGCAGATGTGGTGCAAAGTGAGCCGTGAGCAAAGGCTGCAGCTGGCTCTTCTGCGTCCCCTTTACTGGATCCCATCCTTCACCGCACGCTGAAAGCCTTCACATATGCTCCTTGAGACAAAGAAAGGACGTGTGGGAAGACCAAGGAGAAACAATCTGGACTTGGCTTCCGCATGTATTTATTTATCTATTAATTAATTAATTTATTTATTCATTTATATTTTATTTTATTCATTTATTTGTGGTACTAGGGATGGAACCCAGAGGCATTCTGTCTCCAAGCTACACCCCAGCCCTATTTTTTATTCCTTATTTTGCAAAAGGTTCTCACTAAGTTGCAGAGTGCCTCACTAGGTAGCTGAGGCTGGCCACAAACCTGGATCCTCCTGTCTCAGCCTCCCGAATGCTGGGATTACAAGCGTGCGCCACCACGCCTGGCATGGGCTTCCTCATTTAGAGTGTGTCACTTTCACTTTTTGTAGAGCAAGGAGCTTAGTGCCTAAGCGAATCATCCCTCATTTTGGTTTCCAATGGTTTTCTTGCTCCATTTTTCCTCCCTTTCTCTAGGGTGGAGAGGGGTCATAGCAGGATTTAGGGAGAGAATTTGTGAATTAGAGAGTTGGTTCCGCCATTAATTGTTTATTCAATCTTAGGCAGACAGCCTATATAAAAATTGAGTTTTCATTTCTATTTTTTTGTTATATAAGTTGCAAATTATTTGCTCATGTATTTTAGTGTGTTTGTACTTCTTGTATTGATTGCTTGGTGCTGTCATTACATTCAGGATATCAAACTCTGCCTCCATGAACTGTTCCAGATATAAGGGTTACCATGTACCATTTGGTAGAGATATAGTGTGTGTATGTATATATACATACATATTTTTTTTATTGTTCAGACATTTTCAGCAACATCTCATTATTTGCTTAAAAAAAAAAAAGGGTAAATCTGAGCACAGTGGTACATGTTTGTGATCCGAGTACTTGGAAGGCTGAGACAGGAGGATCATAGGTTCGCATCCAGCCTCAGCAACTTAGCGAGGCCCTCGGCAGCTCACTTAATGAGACTCTGTTTCCAATAAAATCAGACTGGGGATGTAGCTTGGAGGTAGAATGTCCCTAGTACCACAAAAAATAAAACTAAAAATAAATAAGTAAATTGGGTACAAATATCTCACGGGGATTGTTATAAGGATCGAGAATAAACAAGTATTTGGATGCACTCCGACTGTAAAGTGACCTGTAACCACGTGTGTTTATTCATCCCGTCTTCGGCTCCGGCTCCGATCCGTCCTGCTCTGCTTTCCGCTCCGTCTCAGGGCGCTGCTCCCCGCTCCCCTGGAGGCTGGCCTCAGCTGTTCTCGGGGTCCTGTGCCTTCTCCTGACGGCCGTAGCCATTGCACTGGCTGCTTTTCCTGCAAACTGTAAGTAACAGTGGAGTCTTCTGAACTGCCTTCCCCTTGGCAGCTTAGTTTATTTCATAAAATACAAGGGCGTCAGAGACCAGGCGCACAGCAGTTGTGCCCCGCCAGAGCTCCTCCTTGGCTGGGGACGCAGCTCAGAGGCAGAGCACGTTCCTAGCATGGGTTTGCTTTCCAGCACCACAGGAAAAAAGGAGGAAGGACGGACAGAAGGAAGGAAGACATTTTTACTTTTAAATTTCCTTCAAAATTGCCGATTTTATACTTAGAGAACATAGGCTTTATTATTTCATTTCAATGTGTCAATTTAAAGAAAGATCTAAGCCAGGCATGGTGGCGCACACCTGTAATCCCAGTACTTGGGAGGCTGAGACAGGAGGATAGCAGGTTCACAGCCAGCCTCAGCTACTTAGTGAGACCCTTTGCAACTTAGTGAGATCTTGTTTCAAAATAAGGAATTAAAAATAGGGCTGGGGGTGTAGCTCAGAGGTAGAATTGCCCTGGCTTCCATCACCAGTATTGCAAAAATAAATACATTTTAAAAATAAAGAAAGGTCTAATGATCAAATTATGATATTGACTGTTCTTGTAGCATCTTCTCAAAGAACATCTCCTACATTTCCCACAATCCAGGAAAAAGGTAGGCAATTTTTTTTTTAACCTGACTTCTTACACTGATTTAAACACATGAGACATTTATTATTTGTATCATCTGCTCAAGCATAGAGACTTTCTAGACAAAATATGATGGTCCATGGTATCAGGTACTATGGTCTATGTTTCAGAAGATATAAGACATGGCCCCACACCTTAAACATATATCGTATGAGAAAGAGGTTTACATAACTACGTCATATAATGATACAGTAGTAAGTTCACTTTAGAGATTCTTGTTAGATCTTATTGGCTTGTAGGGGAGTAGAATTAATGTGAGAACAACTTTTGGAAAGGCAGAGTTTATGCTGAAAGAGCAAAATTTCAACACACACACACAAAATCAATCTAATGGTGATGTAAGGTGAGCTACCCCAACCTCCAAGTGCTGTGATGACACAGCAGTAAAAAATCGAATGGTTCACTTCAAATGATGGGAGAGAAACTTCTGTGAAGCCAGCGAGGTGATCTCAGGAAATGGGGTTGGGAAGAATGCAGGGGGAAGAATCAATGAAGGAAACACTTCCATCGACTAAATGTACATATGTGAGAACACTCACGTCAATCTTAATACCCCGATGAGAAGGGCTGAATGGGGAGGGGGCTGGGGGAAGCCCCCCAGGTGCGGTGTGCATGTCTGTCACCATCATGGTTATTTACGTTATGATGAGCTACTATAGTGCACCAATAAAAACACTAAACTATTATAAAACGATGTCACTAGAAAACAAAGTTGTTTTTTTTTTTTAAATTTCTACACATACAAAAAAAGAAAGAAATCTAATGGTTCAGCTTTTCAGAATAGACCCCAGCAAATTCATGTTCTTTGATACAGAAAGGTCTAAAAGGTAGCATCAGGTTTAGGGCAAAGTCAAAACAAAAGTTAGCATTTCTAATTCATGATTTTATTTTAGCTAAGTTTTGTTCTCATTACATAATAGTGCTATAATTCCATAACGTACACTACCAAGGTGTGGTTTTAACCAGTAACAGACACATTCAGAGCTTGTACATCTCTCCAAGGTGCTCGCCGAGAAGCTGTTCTCCGACCTTGTCCGTGGAATTGGATCTGGTTCAGCTGTAGCTGTTATTACTTCTCCAAGGAGGCGTTAACTTGGGAAGAGAGTCGAATCGCCTGCTTGTCTCTGAACGCCAGCCTCCTGAAGATAAACAGAGAGGAGATGGTGAGTTTGTGCTGCACGTAATAACGGCACGGGAGATACGTGAGGTGGATTCAACTAACGAATCATTCACATTTGCCCACGTTTAGCGCCAGACCAGTGGCTGAAGGATAACACTTGGTTTTTGTTTGTTTGTTTGTTTTGTTTTCCAGTTTTCATTTGCAAAATATAGAATAGATCTGTATGTTGTGGAAAACAGAGAGAAATGTTTTGAAATAGTAATTGGCATTCCATGTACAAATAATTAATCTAAAAGGAGCCAATTATTATAGGGAATATCTCAGAGAGAAAAGAACCTGGCGTAGCCCAGCACCAAGACCTGGGTACGCTTTGTGCTCCACAGCTGGTTCGCATTGTGTGACAAGAGTGGCAGAGTCTAGAGCTCTCCGTGAGAGCACTGGGGGGAGGGGGTTCCCCAACTTCGACAGCGTGCACCAGCGTCCAGTGGAAAGACCTCCTGTGTCAGCTCCTCTGCGAGAAGGGACGCTCTTCATTATGCAGCGAAGAAGGAAGCAACGGGGATAAAATTAATGCCGAAGACTTCTCGGAGGGTTCCATTCTTTTGAAGATGGAAACCCCTCAATGGACACGATGTCCATACCCAAATTTATCAAAGCCAATCAGTATGTTGAGCACAGGAAGGTGGGGAGGGGGAGAGAAGGGGGGAGGACGTGGGGGAGGGCTCCACCAGTGCTGTGTGCAAGTGTGCCTCTACCTCCCTAAACTGCACCAAGATGTACGATTACAATGCAGCAACCAACAAACCGGTAAATAAATAAATAGCTCAATTCCTTCTGCCTGAAGCCAAGAACCATCTTTTTGCTCATTTATTTATTTTCTATTCCTCTCAGGAGAGCAGGGAGCTCGTGTTTCTGTTGCCGTGTCATCAGCATCTAAATAGTTCTGTCTACAGCATATGTTAATGATCCCATGGGCTGGAGGGGCTCAACGGCAGGCACGTGTAGTGTTGAATTTCTTACAGCCGTTGCCCTGTGGTTGATAATACCATAGTCATGGGAACTTTATATTTGCGTCTGTTTTCTTACCACCAGAATTTCTTCTCTTTGAAGTCTTTCTTTTGGATTGGAGTCTACTATAGTCCAATGCACAATCAGTGGCTGTGGGAGGATGGTTCTGCTCTATCCCCTGACACGTAAGTATCTGCCGGACATAATGTGCCTAGTTGCAGTACCGCATTTGCACAAGGAACTACATTTATCCAAGGAACACGAATAAAGGGTACCTGGAGGATAATTTCAAGGATATTTGGGGATGTGAGAGAGAGAGACAGTGACTAAATCCAATCCCATACGCAGCATTAGGGGTTCTAAAAGTGGATAACAAGCCGGGTGTGGTGGTGCATGTCTGGAATCCCAGGACTGGGGAGGCTGAGACAGGAGGAGAGCAGGTTCGAGAACAGCTTCAGCAAACAGACTCTCTTCAACCTACTGATATTCAGTTTCCCCAGCACCATTTGTTAAAAAGACTGTCTTTCTCCAGCATATGTTTTTGGTGTCTTTGTCAAGAGTCAGTTGAATATAACTGTGTGGATTTGTCTTTGTATCTTCAATTCTATTCCACTTGCCTATGAGTCTGTTGTTTTGTTTTGCCAATACCATGGATAAGCAACAGAAATGTACTTCTGCACAGTCCTGGAGGCTAGAAAGCCAGGACTGTCGTGTGGGCAGGGTTGGCTCCTCCAAGGACACTTCCTCACACGGCTTTCACTCAGCGCTGTCATGTGTCCAAACTTCCTTGAAAAGACCTCAGCCGTATTAGATTAAGGCCTACCCCTAGACCTCATTTTATCTTACCTCTTGAAAGACTATCTTTTTTTTTTTTTTTTTGAAGGACTATCTTGAAATACAGTCTCCTTCTGAAGTACCAGGCATTAGGACTCCAATATATACATTTTGGAAACACACACGCAACCCATAACACAATCAGGTCTCTAACTCTACTGATTTCATCAAGAACTACATTGTTCTATAAAGACCTAACTCCTAGTTCTTTGATATAGCATTTAAAATATTCCAGACCTCTGAAATGATATCCACTATAAGCCTAAAGACTACTGCGCCTAAAAATATTTGTACCCACTAGAAAAATATCATGAAGCCTGTAACCCCACAGGCTCTTTATTGCTTTAGGTTGTCTCTTTACCTTTATAGCCAGTGGTAATTAATTTCCTCTTAAACTCTTTGTTCTTACTTGAAATGTTAATTAATATTTAAGATTCTATAATGTGTATCCTCAGTCTTTCAATTCATTAACATTTTCCTATCTGTGCAGTTTTAAGGTTTTTTTTTTTTTCATATAAAACGAAAGTTCCATAGTCTCTGTGGGATTTCCGTGTTGTAGAATTCTGTGACAGTTGTAACCTTGCTTCTGTTTCAGGTTTTGCCTTAGAAAACCTGAAATGCAGAAAAACTGTCTATCTTACAAATCAAAAAACGTTTCTTTTCCTGGAAAATGTGAGGAGAAACAGACCTACATTTGTAAGAGTCACCTTATGTCTCCTATGAAGTCACAACAGAGATAAAACTACTTTTTTCTCACTCAATGCCTCAACAGCACTGTTTCTGGTCACTTTCTTGTTTTATGGACAGAGATAAAATAAACATATATGTTTGATTTAATAAGAATAAAATATTGTATAAATATTTTAATGTCATTTTTTAAAGTGTACCCTAGTTTTGTTGAACAGATATAGTTTGATTTATGTGATTTTTCATTAAAGTATTGTGAAGTAACCCAGTAGGAGAACATAGTTATGAATATGCATATTACAATAGATTAGTCTGTTGGATATTAAAGAGCTTGTGTTATGTAAGGTTTCACAACTGTCATTGCTCATTATACAGTGTGTGTGTGTGTGTGTGTGTGTGTGTGTGTACACGCTTGTGCACAGGTGCAGTCTCTAAAATTTTGACAATTTTAGAGACTACACATGTCTAAAATTGTCATCCCATCTGATCATCCTAAACATAGAAAGAAAATCAACAGCAATTTTCCACAGTTTATCTTCTAACCTTGGTATTTATCTTTATATAGAGTTTTTTTTAGAAAGAAATTACTAGCAGGTTATGATGGCACACGCCTATAATTCCAGTACTTCAGAGGCTGAGACAGGAGAGTTGCAAGTTCAAGGTCAGCCTCAGCAACTTAATGAGATCCTGTTTCAAAATAAGAAATAAAATCGGGCTGGAGGTGTAGCTCAGAAGTAGAATGCCCTTGGGTTCAATCCCCAGTGCCAGAAAAAAAGAAGAAAGGAAGGAAGGAAGGAAGGAAGGAAGGAAGGAAGGAAGGAAGGAAGGAAAGAAGGAAGGGAAATTGCTCATCATGGTAATGTATGTGAAGCTGAGACAGGAGAATTGCAAGTTCAAGGCCAGCCTCAGCAACTTAGTGAGAACCTCAACAACTTAATAAGATCCTGTTTCAAAATAAGAAATAAAATCGGGCTGGAGGTGCAACTCAGAGGTAGACTGCCCCTGGGTTCAATCCCCAGTGCCGAAAAAAAGAAGAAAGAAAGAGAGAGGGAGAGAGGAAGGAAGGGAGGAAAGAAGGAAGGGAAATCACTCATCATGGCAATGTATGTGTGTAAATTTATCAATACAAGGCATTTATGGCGACAGTATTACTCTCATGAAAACTATTCTGAAAGTCCCAATTGCTCACGGAACACTATTGCCAATAAAGACTAAAGAGAATTATTATTCTTTAAGAGACCAGTCTCCACAGCATGTAATGTCTGTTCTAAATCCATACGAAGTTAGCACGGCCAGTCAGCCTTTATTAGAGACTATGGAATCACTAGGAAAGTAAATTACTATTACTATTAGTACTGAAAATAATAATAAAACTAGTCCCCTACACAATTTTATTACTTTTATTTTTATAAAATATGAGAATTGTCGTCAAGTATAACTTACTCCTTCGAGGCTTTGCAAAAATTAAAAGACACAATCAGAGAAGTACTCAGGCACAGAAAGCTATCAATAACACAATGCACACAATTTCTGGGCATGGTGGTGCACTTCTGTAATCCCAGTACCTGAGAGGCCGAGACAGGAGGATCACAGGTTTGAACCAGCCTCAGCACCTGAGACTCTTGACCACTTAGTGAGGCCCTGTTTCAAAATTAAGAAGTAAAAAGGTGTGGGGTGTAGCTTGGAGTTATGATGTCCCTGGGTTTCATCCTCAGTACTACACACACACACACACACACACACACACACACACACACACACACTACATAACAATGAAATCCACACACAGTGAGTCTAGCACACATCTGACAAGCCCTGATTATTTTTTGGTGTCTTTGCTATCAAAAATTCTCTGTGAGTCATATAGAAAAAAAAAGAGAGTTGTTTTCAGGAAAAGTAAATAAGCAGCTATTTTATACAAGAGTTTATGTCTATTTGATGTGATGCTATTTATTATCACCATTAAGAAAGACAGAGCCTAGGCAGGAGGACTGTGTGCTGGGACACAGCGCTTCCACAGAATCCCTGGACACGGGGTATCTTGGTTGGAGGTGATGGTCGTAACCAAACAGCAAACCAGGGCAGGCGTGCTGCTCTGGAGATGGGAACCACAGGTACAGGTTCTACAAGAACTAGGGATTCTACAAGAACCTCCTAAGGTCCAACCCTAAGACACAGACTTAATATTGTGCTTACCACTACAAAAAACCAGCCTGAAAAATATGAACAAACTTCCCCTCCCTCCCTCCCTCCCTCCCTTCCTTCCTTCCTTCCTTCCTTCCTTCCTTCCTTCCTTTCTTCCTTCCTTCCTGGTACTGGGGCTTGAACTCAGGAGCATTCTACCTGTGAGCTATACCTCCAGCCCTTTTTATTTTTTTGAAACAGGGTCTCACTAGGTTGGTGAGAGTCTCATTACTTACTGAGGCTGTCCTCGAACCTGCAATCCTCCTGTCTCAGCCTCCCAAGTACTGGGATTACAGGCATGTGCCATGATACCAGTTTTACCTGCTTTCATTCCTCTTTCTCTACACTTCTGTAGAATACAGAGTTTGGCTTGTCAGGGTCAGAGCAAGTAAAATAGTAATCATAATTATAGACTGAGGGAAGTAGAAGTCAAGCACAGCCTCATCTAATACGTTTCCTAGCTTAAGTTGAAAACGAATGGAGAGAAACGTTAACTTTGAACATAATTCAATAATTTTGTTGCATTTGTTCTTGTACTGAATTAGACATTTAAATGGCTATCAACAACAATATGGCCTTGTGAAGGAAAATGAGTAGTGGTTTTGAGTTTTCTGAGAATGATCGTGCTATTCGAAACTGGAAGCGTGGCCAACCTACGTTATCAGATTTGTGGGGACCCGAGGACATGTATTCGGTTCATTCTTGTGCCTTTCTGTCTTCGTCTAAACTTACAGAGGCAGTATCTGAGTTAGTAGGATTGTTCTGGTTATAGGAATAGGATTTTTGGAACCTAGAATTATGTTGACTTTCAGGCAATAATCCTTTTGATCTGTTTTGTTAAAAATATCAATAACCTTCACTCACTTCTAGTTTCAATGCTCCTGGGTTATCTGGAAGCCTTGAATTGAGAATTGAGTCCTATGAAATCATGTCATTTTTAAAGTTTTAAAAATTAAAACATTTGATCTTTCTAAAATTATCTATAATCTTGGTAAATCTCAGCATTACATAATCATAAATGATTCACAGAGGTAGAGATACCCAAGAAAATATATTTATTATAAAATTTACATGCAAGAATATATTTAAAATAGTGAGTCATCTTAGGTTTATTTTTGTTGTTCTTTTTGTTTTTTTGTAGCACTGGGGATTGAACCCAGGGGCATTCTGCCTCCAAGCTACACTCCAGCCCATTTATTATTATTTTTGTTTGTTTTGAAAGAGGGTGTCACTAAGGTCTGAAAGTCTTGCTAAGTTGCTGAGGCTGGCCTCAAACCTGCGGTCCTACTGTTTCAGCCTCCAGAGTACTGAGATTACAGGCAAGGCACGCACCCCCATGTGCAGCCTGGAGTTTTAATACCAGTTGTAGATCCTTTGAAGGAAGTTTGGCTTCTTTATCTGGAGTAAGAAATAACCAGGTGACAGTGACTTCCATCCCCCATGACATGGGAGAGACTTCCATCCTCCATGATGTGGGAGCGACTTCCATCCTCCGTGCTGGAAGATCAACTTCCATCCTCCAGGCTATGAGAGCCACATCCAGCCCCCAGGACGTGAGAGGGACGCCTGGCTTCCATGGTGGGAGGGCCATCTCCGTTCCCTGTCGTGTAGGAGAAACTTCATCCCCCTGATGTGGGAGTGACTTCAGGACTCCATGATACCGAGGCAGTGTCCCTCCAGGCTCTGCCACTGCGGCCACGGACATTTACACTTCAGAGCTGGTCCTATGGGCGGAAACCTCTCTCTGGAACCGTGAGTCCCAGAAACCTTTCCTCCTATAAATAAATTAATTAATAAAAATGGCTGGGGGTGTAGCTTGAAGGTGGAGTGCCCCTGAGTTCAATTCTCTGTACCAGTGCATAAAAAACAAATAGGAATATCCAGAGGGAAATACACCAACTGCTGTGTGCACGCATGTTTCTATGGCCCTGAACCTCACTATGATGTAGAATTACAATGTACCAATGGGGGGGCAAGGAGGAAATACTATATAACCTTCACCCTGAGACATAAGTAGTGCAGAGGAAGATCAGCAAGGGTAAATAAGCAACAACTGACAGACTGGAAGGCACCAAATCCTTCAACACACAGAACCACAATATTTTGTGAGAAATGTTTCTCATACCCAAGGAGAAGAGTTGTTAGTACAATAATTTGTGAAGAGATGCACTCAACGTAACGTACCTGGCCCCATCTAAGCGGTGGTGTCTTCCTGTACACGTGGGAGGGCCACGCAGATGAGCTGTCAACATGGAGCCTTGTCTGGAGGGTCAGTAATGGGAGGAGGGAGTTTCTTAAATGCTTGTAAGTCAGGCACAGTGGTGCACGCTTGTAATCCCAGGACTCAGGAGGCTGAGACAGGAGGATTGCAGGCTCAAGGACAACCTTGACAACATAGCGAGACTCTCAGCAACCTAGTAAGACCCTGTTTCAAACTAAAAAATAAAACAGGAATGGGGGTGTGGCTCAGAGGTAGAACTCCCCTGGGTTCAATCCTCAGTACCACAAAATAAAAAATAAAATGTTTGTAAGGAAAGAATTGATAATAACTTACTTATTCCATATGCTAACATGAGAGAGATGTGTCTCATCTCTTATCTAGATACCAAAATCTGTACATCCATAAAGTAAAAAATTTCATCTGTTAGATGCCAAAAGCTGAACCAAACTATCACAGTTTTTAACATTTTGCTGAGGAAATATTAATGTGAATGGTTTCCGGTTAGTCAAACCCCTGGTAGTTTAATTCATATATGTGTATCTATGTATAACATTTATAAAATCTAAAAATTTATTTCTTCTCAAAGATTTTAAATAAGGAACTGTGAGTACCTATACTTGCACATTATGCTTAATTAAACTTTGAATTCTACTTTTTTAAAGATGTCACGAGAAAACACTGTATGTAAAAGAACAACCACTGGTGTAGTTTTGCTTGATTTATTTTCATTTTCTGCCTTTTTGAGTATCATGTGCATCTCATGATAGTTGTATCTCTTCCTACCCTAGATTAGAATAACATTTCCTTACTTAAACTATGTTGTGGCTTAATTATTCCACGTGGATACATATATAACATTGTACTCATAATATAGATGATCTGTTGTTGTGTTTTGCAGTACTGGGGATTCAAAGCAGGGGCATTCTACCTCCAAGCTATATTCCCAGACCTATTTTTATTATTTTTATCTTGAAACAGGATCTCCCTGGGTCAATGAGCATCTCACTACTTGCTGAAGCTGTCCTTGAACTTGTGATCCTCCTGACTCAGCCTCCCAAGTACTGGGATTACAAGTGTGCACCACCATGCCCGGCCAAGGGTCATATTTTCCACCTGATCCTTTTTACCTGGAATTTTCTCTGGTGACACTGCTGAGAAAGCAGCATATTTGGTTGATGGAAATAACCAACAAAGACACAAAAGGAAAAGTCCTTATGCTGCCACTGAGAAAGATATTAAAGAATCTCGTGTCATGGGTGATAAAATGGCACCTGCCATGGATCCTGGCATCAGGGACAGCCCTTGGGTTGCTGTAGGCAGAGTTTCAATAATGCCATAAGGAAAATTGTTGTGATTTCTATTTGTATAAATATGATTAGAAGACCATTGAACTCTTAGTGAGAGGAATTGTTGAGCCCCTCCCCTGAGTTCCCATTTGAAGCCTTATCAATACTCAAGAAAGCCTGGAACAGGGTTTTCAGAACAGTCATGAGAACAGTTCACGTCAGGTGAAAGAGAAAGCTACTGAAATAAGAGGTCAGTAAGGCAGCCTCGAGTTTTCAGAACACATTAAGAGAATCAGCCCATTCTTAGCAATCAGTAGCAGGACTGTCTTTAAGTAACAATTTCAGAATGAATATCTAAAATTATGACTTTATTTTACAAGTAGAAATAAAGTTGTCTTTAGTTTTGGAATAATGTGTTATCTCACTTATTTCATTTTAACTGACAATTAACACTCAGCTACTTACTGAGACCCTCTGCAACTTAGTGAGACCCTGTTTCAAAATCAAGAATAAAAAAATAGAGCTGGGGGTGTAGCTCAGAGGTAGAACCATCCCCAGTACCGCAAAAAAAAAAAAAAAAAAAAAAAAAAAGAATCTATGAGCCTCCCTAGGATTTATAGCCCAACAAAGGCCTGATGTATATGCTCATGCTGTTGGTCTTTGATTTCTTCTTCTTTATTCCTCTTCTCTTCGTGGTAAATATGACCACGGTTCTGAATGCAGTGTCGCTTCGTGTGGTCACACTTGACAGGATGACAACACACACAAGGCAGCTGAAGCGATAGTGATCGTCCACACCCCGGGCGTCAACCTCACTGCGGTCCCGCCTCCTCCTCACTCGCTTCGGCTGCTCTGGGTCAGGCGCGTCCTGTGGACTCGTAGCACCTCGTCCAGTGGCACGGCATTCCCTCTGAGCCATCCTGTCACCCCAGGACCGCCATCCTGTCACCTCGACTGGTGTGGGCGGGGCTGTGACTTCTGGTGGCAGGGACTCTGCGGTTGGAAACATTCTGTAGTGTGCAGTGGGCTGTGCCAGCCACACCTTTACACGCGCTGAGTGAACTTGGAGGGTGACTGCGGCCTCACCAAAACTGTGGGCCAGGGTCAGAGCAGAATCCAGAATGTTCCACTAAGGTTTAATCTCCAAACTTGCTGTAACTGATGATTAATGGCCTCCCGTCTATGAGCCCTAACACACACACACACACACACACACACACACACACACACACCACAAAATATATATATATATATTACTTTGTGTGGGGGGGGCATTCTACCTCTGAGCTACACCTCAGCCGTATTTTAGTTTTTATTTGTAAACAAGGTCTTGCTAAGTTTCTGACCACCTCACCGGCTTCAAACTTGCGATCCTCCTGTCTCAGCCTTCCAAGTACTGGGATTATAGGCGTGCGCCATCATACCTGGCACATAATATATATCCTAATATAAAAATATATATCCCAATGTTTGGGGGCACTAATAAGGTGCTCAAAAGCACTAATAAGGCACTCAATATGATTACACATTAAACCATTATTGCCAGGTGTGGCAGCATACACCTGTAATCCCAGCTACTCAGGAGGCTGAGACAGGAGGCTAGCAAATTCAAGGCCACCCTCAGCAATTGAGTGAGACTGCCTCGAAATAAACAAAATAAAAAGGACTGGGGTTATAGCTCAGGGATACAGCACCCCATGTTCAATCCCCAGTACTACAAAACAAAAACAGAAACAAAACCATTCTCGCCAGGCGTTCCCAGGACACTGTTTAGTTGCATTTTACCTTTACTTTATTTGCATTTGACAGGGATGAATCCTGAAAATCTAACAAGAGTAGAATCACATATTTGAAGTACCGACTTTTATCACCCTGTAGTTAGTGAAATGAAGAAAGATGAAGCACTCGCACCAGATCAGGATTAAGTAGAAATGAGCTTCCAGCCTGAATCGCTGGCTCTTGAATCATTTCTTTCTTTAGATTGGTGGGACTGTTTTTCTAGATTCCGGATGTGCCGAGCTCTCTTTGCCACTGATGCCAGAATTTTCACACCGTGGGGGCACGTGTGTTGGTTCCCACCTCGGCTCTGAGTTTTATAAATCGACTGACCGCCTGGCTCATTCCCCCAGTCTTGTAATACATCCACCCGTTCCTTCATGAAACCGAGAATTATTTTTGAGAAGTTAGCTCTGGTTCAGCCACATTGGACTATGGATACAAAGGTAAAAGGAGGATCGAATCCTGGCTTGGTAGAGATCGACAGGCACCCGGTGAGCACGGTAACCGTGCGAGGCCGACAGTGCGCATGCATATTTTCCATAAGTCTCAACTGTTTGTAGGGACACGGAGTTGTCGTAGTGATAAAAGTTCAGTTCTGTCCCCACACGGAGGGGTAGCAATCCCCTCCTTATGAGCATGTGTTTGCAAAATAAGTATTGATGCTAGTATCAGAATAGTTGAGAAAATTTAATAATCTAATTATTAAACATTTCAAAGGTTTTATTTATTTTTTTAACATTGATTTAATTCATTCTAATACCAGCCTCATTTTCCCATTAAGATGATTTGTATCCATGAAAATCTTATGATTTTAAAGTAAGGGGAAATATTATTCTGTTCTTTACAGAATGTTGAAGTAGAACAGTGGAAATCAGTCAAATTAACTAAAGGTGGTTTCAAAACATTCAACATATCATTTTATTTATTTATTTATTTATTTTTTTTTTTTGTGGTACTGGGGATTGAACTCGGGGGCATTCTACCTCCAAGCTATACCCCCAGCCCTATTTTTTATTCTTTATTTTGAAACCGGGTCTCACTAGGTTGCGGAGTGCCTCACTAAGTAGCTGAAGCTGGCCGCGAACCCGGATCCTCCGGACTCAGCCTCCCGAATGCTGGGATTACAAGCGTGCGCCACCACGCCCGGCTCAACATATCATTTTAAAGAGATGACCAGAGCTGGGCACCATGGCACACACCTGTAATCCCAGTACTTGGGTTGTTAAGACAGGAAGATAGCAGGTTCAAGGCCAGGTTCAGCTGCTTAGGCCCTCAGCAACCTAGCAAGATCCTGTTTCAAAATAAAAAATAAAATAAGACTGGGAGTATAGCTCAGAGGTAGAATGCCCCTTGGTTCAATCTCCGGTTCCGCAAAACAAAAATAGATGACCAGTAAATTTCAAAGGTGTAAGATTCTTCTCAAGATTCTCCACATGTTGATTAACAGATGTTTTTACAATTATTCATAGTGGAGTAACGACACCCAACACTATACTTCCATCTCACGTCAATCACTAGAAAGAATATAAGAATCAACCACATTTCCAGTACTTGAGATAAAGTAAACAGGCTGCAGGCCATTTCTTTCTCAGTTTTTAGGACTCTGAGGTCTTCTATAACCAGGAAAAAGCTTACTGACTCTTTTTTTGGTATTGGGGATTGAACCTAAGGACATTCTAGTTTGCTGTACACCCCTAGTCTTTTAAAAACCTTTTTATTTTCAAATGGTCTCATTAAGTTGCTGAGGCTGGTCTAGAACTTGCAATCCTCCTGTCTCATCCTCCCAAATGCTGGGATCATAGGCATGTGCTACCACCCCCGGCTTCAGGAAATATCTTATTTCACAATATACATTATAAAATTTAGCATATATGATAAAAATTTTTTGACTGTGCTAAGAGAGCAGGATAAAATCAAACTCCTTAGTACTACAAACCAATGTATTTCCTAATAAAACTAATGTTTTCTACTTTGTCTTTTCAGCTGGCTTAAGGTTCCTAAATTAATTTTTCTGAGCCTCAACATGTTGTATGAAAGTTAGGTTATTAATAAATTTTGCTATAATAATTTAAAATTTGCATTAGACAGAGATCTTAAAACAAGAATTTTTTTTTTTTTTTTTTTTTTTTTTTTTTTTTTTTTTGCGGTACTGGGGATTGAACCCAGGGGCATTCTATCTCCGAGCTACACCCCCAGCCTTATTTTCTATTCTTTATTTTGAAACAGTGTCTCACTAAGTTGCGGAGTGCCTCACTAGGTAGCTGAGGCTGGCCTCGAACCCGGATCCTCTCTTCTCAGCCTCCCAAATGCTGGGATTACAAGCGTGCACCACCACGCCCGGCTAAAATAAGAAATCATATTTAGTGTCTGCCTGAAACATTGTAAATAAGATAGCTCCATATAGCGAACTATAACCACGTTTTTTCTGCCACAGTCAACTCATGAGGTTCATTTTGCACTTATACGTCTTTGGTCAAAGAGTCTTCATCTCTCCCACCACACACACACACACACACACACACACACACACACACACACACACACACTCAGTACAAGGAAGGAGCAAAGCTCAATTTTTTTCCAACCATTAAACCTAACTTCAAACACATCCAAATGAATTCTGTGAAGAACATCCTCTAGTGCTGATATCCTCTTCAAGTGAGTTATTTTATACCTTGAAGTATCGTAAAGTTCAGGAATTGACAAATATTTTTATAATTAAATTACGCTTTTTAGGAGATAGCATACATACAAAAGAGCAAAAACAGAAAATAAAGCATACAACTAAAATCTTACTATGACTTTAAGAAACACCAATAGGTTATACAAAATATGGCTACAAATTAATTTATCTGTTTAAATCTATATTTTACTTCAGTGAGAAAAATGAGATGGCATCTAGTCAAGTGTGTGTGCATGCATATATAAGCACATATATACATATATGTGTAATATTGTGTCATATAATAAATATCCAATATATCTATAGTTATCTAAAATTTCTCTGTGTGTGTGTGTGTGTGTGTGTGTGTGTGTGTGTGTTACTGGGGGTTGAACCCAAGGAAATTCTACCTCCAAACTACACCCTCAAGCCTTATTTTTTAGTCTTCATTTGAAACAGTCTCACTAAGTTGAGCAGGGCCTCAGTAAGTAGCTGAGGCTGGCCACGAACCTATAATCCTCCTGTCTCAGCTTCCCAAGTACAGGGATTACCAGCCTGCACCACCATGCCCGACTTTATAAGTCTAAATTTCAATGAAGACTAAAAATTCCCAGAATAACTAAGGCAAAATAAAATATATTTTTCTTGCAATTTTTTAAAGTGAGTTTCTCCTTTTTAATCTATTAGAAGAGGATAAAGGTTAGTGAGACTCAGCGCAGCCACTCCCAATGCAGTTGGCTTTGAGTGTAGCTCCTTGATGATCAACCCTCTTTGTCTTTGACTACGATATCCAAGAAATAATAGTATCAGTATCAGAGGGCTCATAAAGATTAGATAAGATAAACCTGGCAAAATAATGTGATGCAAAGCTTGTTATAAAGCAAAGACAAAATTGTCAACTATTTCATAGATAATTATTAAATGTAATCAAATACAAACTACTATGAAAGAAATAAAAGGGTATGTTATAAAATCTTCATATCCATTACATGCCTTTTTATCAGCTTTGTTTCAGGCAATTGGAGCTTGGAAATGTGTAAATTGTTTAGCATTCACTGAATAAAAGTTTAATCACAAGAAGTTAGAAAGTGAGTTCTTTAATGACAGATTTTAGTGATCTACTTGTTAATCTCCTGTTGGGTCCTTACTTAGAAATCCTTTCCCCTCGTATCTCTTCCTGGTTGCTCACATCTCACCAGCAAGTAACAGCCACGCAGCTTCGCAACGCAGACATTTTTGCCTAAAGGCCAAGAGAGGTTCAGTGCCATTTCGCTGACACTTATGAAACTTTGCGCTTTAGACTTCGAGAACTGACCAATCTGTCAACTTTGGTATTTTCTTTCAATTTGGCAACCCAAATATCTACCCACCAGCTAACCGCAGAGCAACTCTTCGTAGCTGCCCAGGAAGTGACAAGCCACAGCTCCGCTGTAGTTCTTTGTGGTTCTTTCACGAGCGTCTTGTACCCAGAACAAATCCCACGTGACACATTAGCCTGTTCTTTAGAAAAGATGCACATTAAGGGCCGAGTGACTTTGTAACTATTAGTGAAAATTGAAACTGTAAAAATGATATTATATTTGTAATAAGGCAGTATCCAAAACCCAAAATATAATGGCAAAGTCATTAGAAAATATATCAGAGATCAAATTAAAACATTGTGTTGAATAAGGACTGAAATCAGCACTTCTACCCTGACAAGTACTTGCTTGCTTACATTGGAGCTAGAAGGTGGCCATTTCTACACCTTAGAGAAGGACACAGCAGCAGCCAGAAAGAACAATCCTGGCTGGGCGTGGTGGCACACGCTTGTAATCTCAGCATTTGGGAGGCTGAGACCGGAGGATCCGGGTTCGTGGCCAGCCTCAGCTACCTAGTGAGGCACTCCACAACTTAGTGAGACCCTGTTTCCGAATAAAATATAAAATAGGGCTGGGGGTGTAGAATGACCCTGGGTTCAATCCCCCACAACACAAAAAATAATAAAAAATAAAAAAAGATTTGCTCCACATTAAAAATGGTAGATGTTCAATTTCCAAATCAAAGTTCATGGAAGTCATTACTATTCATTATAATTTGCCTTTTGCTGAATCTGGACTGCAAGACTCTCAATACAACACATTTAAACATGTCTTCTTCACTCTCTTTTTTTCACTTTCTTTTTCTATTTACTATGCTTCACAGTAGGAAAAAGAGAAAGAAAGAGAGAGAGAGAGAAAGAAAGAGGAAGGGAGAGAGGGAAAGGAATAAGGAAGGGAAGGGAAGGGAAGGGAAGGGAAGGGAAGGAAGGAAGGAAGGAAGGAAGGAAGGAAGGAAGGAAGGAAGGAAGGAAGAAAACAAAAACAAACACAAAAAAAGTATTGAAAGGAGTCACCAGTTTGTCGAAGTCTATCCTTTAAGGTCAGTTCCTCCAACAGGTATCATTGCCATCCATTTGGCTTTGAGCTAAGCTGACCTCACTCCAGCGTTCACACTGGGTCCAGATGATTTGAGCCAATCAGCATGTTCTACCCACTGACCACAGGAGTTCCTATCTAGCTTGCTCAAGGCCAATGTGATAGAAGTTCTTAGACGATTCTCACAAGGACTGGAAAGAAAGAAGCTGGACTTAAAAGAGTCCATGCCATATTGTTCTAGTTATGAACATTTCAAAAACAGGCAGAGTGAGCTGGATGGTGATGCATGCCTGGAATCCCCATACTTGGGAGGCTGAGACAGGAGGATCACTGGCTAGAGGCCAGCCTCAGCAACTTAGTGACACCCTGTTTCAAAATAAAAAATAAAAAGGATTAGGGGTGTAGCTCTGAAGTAAAATGTCCCTGGGTTCAATCCCAAGTATTGAGGGGAAAAAAAGGAAGAAAGAAGAAAGAGAAATAAATAAATAAATACAGGCGGACAGACAGACTATACAGGGCTGGAGGCCAAGGTGGTACTTCTATCTGGAACTAGAAAGAGGGCGGTGACTAGAAGTTTCCATGAGGCCTTGGGAGGTCTGGAAGTGTTTAAGAGCGTGTTCAGAAGAAGGCTCGCTGGAGCAGAGGCTTAAGGTGGGGCCAGAGCCATCTCCACACCAGGTCTAGAGAGGAAGGAGAGAGCAACGAAAAGGAGGCAGAAGCCCGCTGGGGCGAGGTCTCACCCGCTCTGCCTCCCTCTGTGGCTTCCTGTCTCTCTCTCTCTGGCTTTCGTTCTTCCTCTCTGGCTTCCTGCCTCCTTCTCTGGCGTTCTTTCTCCCTCTCCGGCCTCCTGTCTCCTTCTCTAGCTTCCATTCTTCCCTTCTTGCTCTCCAGCTCCCTGCCTCCCTCGCCAGCTTCCATTCTCTCTCTTGGCTTCCTGCCTCCCTTTCTAGTCTTCCTCTCTGCCTTCCTGTCTCCCTCTCCTGTTTCCCCTCTCCCTTTCTAGTCTTCCTGTCTCCCTCTCCTGTTTCCCCTCTCCCTTTCCAGTTTCCTGCCTTCCTCTCTGGCTTCCTGTCTCCCTTTTCAGCTTTCTGGTTCCCTCTCTGGCTTCCCAGCTTCCTACCTGCCTCTCACAAACATTCTTGAATGTGGCAAGGAACAAGAATGTCTAGATGTTGTTCAATTGTATGAATATCATCTCTTTCAAAGGGAAATTATCTCCAGACAACAGAAAGAAGCATGACGCTGCTCTCTCTCGGAAGCAGGAAACATTGGATACTTACTTATGGAAAGGGTGGGTTTAAGGGCGGGTTTTCTTCGGTTCCCATAATGACCCAGACTAGAGGAAAGGAGCCAGGTGTGAGGGGCAGGTGGGTGTCACCTCCAGCAGAGCCTCTCTTCCCACAGCGTGGTTTCTCTTTCTCTTTTTCTTTTTCCTCCCCCTCCACCAGGCCACCATGCTGCTTATTCTCCTTTCCCTCTTGCCAGGAGAGTTTTCTTAGTCTGGGGGACAGGGGGCCCCTTTTCCACACCCTTTTCATCCGCAGACAGCCCTTGCATGTTGACGAAGCAGAAGGAGCTGGGGAGCATGTATGTCAGGTCCAGAGAGAGCAGGGAGCTTTCAGCACGCTAGGGAATAAGGAAGTCCCAGACCCAGAGGTGCAGAGTCACCGGAGGCAGCGACAGCTCCTGGGGTTTGAGAGGAGCAATGGTGACCTGTACATCAGGTGGAGATGGCACCGGGGATGTGAGATCTGACACACACATTGTATGCATTATTTCTCATTCACCATGTGGCCAGAACTTCCGAATTCCTCAAGAAGGTGACACAAAGGACACTCGGGAGGCTTATCAGAGATGTTCCCCGGCGTCGAGACTCCATAATAAGTTCAGTTACGTAATAACTGTGAGATACTGATGCAGCAGAGACAAGTCCGCTCTGCCAGAGAGCCACTCCGCATCTTCCCACTGTAGGAGAGACTTTGGCCAGACTACAGATGAACGCGTGAGATCTCACACCGCGTGTGGCGGCATCGCTTGCACATAACTAGATTCTGTGGTCGTGATGCATCGCCATCTTTTACTCAGATGGCTCTATGGCATATGTGACATTTTCCAGGAAATCTTTCTCCATCGGTCTCATAGATTGTAGTCTTATCTTCTTTTTTGTTTTTAACCATAAACAGTTTTAGGCAATTAATGCATCCTGCTGAAAACATCTGATAGATCAGGATTTGGGCAAGAAAACTAGTATTTCATAGTAGGTTTACCATTAGCAACCGACCAGGCCAGAATCCTTTTTTTTCTTTTTCTTTTCTTTTTTTTTCTTTCTCAGGCAGCCCTCTCTGTGTATGAAAAAAAAAAAAAAAAAGTGATTCATGGTCTGATAATAGTGATTTTCTTTCCACTCAGAATGCCCGTCTTTTTTCTTTTTTAAATACCTTTGTTAGTGCATTGCAATTATACATCATAGTGTGGTTCCACATGATAGAAACACATGAGCACAGCTCTTGATGTTCTTCCTACAATCCCACCCTGCTGCCTTCGCTTACTTCTCTGTGTAAACCAGCGAAACTGAAGCCAGTAGTAATGTCTTTATACAGTTGAGTGTATACATTATTTTCCAAAAGCAGTGAGGTAGAAATAAATTTATCACTGCCAGAATGTCCTGCAGCATTTTAGAGAAAAAAAAAATCACTGTTCCTATCTTAAATGGCATTAGTTTCCCCCCACCCAACTGGCAGCTCAAGTTTGAAAGCTGCTCTAAAGTCACCACTGGCTTTGAAGGAAGGTGCTAGAACTTACAGGGGAGAAAGAGTGTGGTCGCCTGAGGCAGACACCAGGGCAGGGGAGGAGCTTCGAAGGGAGATGCGTCCTTTGGAAGAAGATGTAACTTTCAAAAACAAACCGAGGTGTAGTGAAGTTGAACACTGTGTGGAAGTTTCAGCCTGGGATCTTTCTGCAGAAGACTCTGAGAAACATCTTGAGCGTAAAGCTCATTTGGATTGAATAGGAAATAAAGGTAGGGATCAAAATAAATATTCTGTTACTCTTTCTTTTTGTTTCTTTTCTTGTTTTTGTGTTTGTTTGTTTTGGTACTGGGGATTGAACCCAGGGGCATTCTATCTCTGGGCTATACCTCTAACCCTTTTTATTTTGAAACAAGGTCTTGCTAATTGCTGAGTCTGGCCTTGAACCTGCAATCCTCCAATCTCAGCCTCCCAGGTCCTGGGATTGCAGGCTGTAACACCACACCTGGCCTGGTATTCTTAATCTAGCTACTCAGAGGGGGCTGGAGCTTAAGACTGTTGAGTGGTTCTGAGAAATGCAACAAAACACAAGTTCAGAATTGCTTTGCCGTAGGGACAGTGTTACTGCACTCTGCCGACTCCTGAGATCCACGGGCTGATGCCCATCCTGGCGATAGTTATTCAACTATGTACGAGAGCAGCAGAGCTCCCAGCAGTTGTTAAGAGAAGAGAATATATAGACCTAGAGATTCTGATACAGTTGTCCAGAGTTCACCAAGTATCTCAAGGTATTCCTGCAGGGCAGTGATAACGGTCCTGTAAGTGTAGATGAGAGGTAGGGATACCACAGTGTGAAAATTATTTTACTATCTATAGACAGAGGAATTAAAGAATCAACCAGAACCAGCAATTCAGAAAGAATTTAAAGGACCGTTACAAAGAGTGTGTGTGTGTGTGTGTGTGTGTGTGTGTGTGTGTCTGTGTGTGTGTGTATGTGTGCGCGCTCAGTTATCTTATTTGTGTCTGGAGCCTGTAGTTCTTGAAGCAAATGTATCTCTACTGGATTTTTGCTTTTGAGTCAGTGAACAAAATGTAAAGAAAAGAACTTGACCAACACAGCTCTCACCCAGCATGGTTCTGAAGACTTCTAATGGTGGTTCTACTAGTGTTGGAAATGTACTGTTATCCCTGTTTCAATTCTGTCACAAATTGGTTCTGTCTCAAAACAAAAGCTGGAAATAAAATGCTAAACCCCTTTTCAGTTGAGGCGATTTCATGTGATTCAGAAATGAAAATAAACATAAAAAAGAGCAAAAGCCTGCGGGCTTCTGCTAGTCCAGCTTTATCTTGCATGAGATCTGAAGAAGAATGGAGTTCAAATAAGCAAAGGCTCATTCCTAAATTAGTTCTCTCCACTAAGATTTGCATAAAATCTAGATGGAGGCATTTTTCATGTTTGCATTCTCTAGTAATGAATGACGTCTATCTTAGCAAGTTTGGTGGTTCAGTGACAACAGCTTTATGCTCACAGTACAAATTAAACAAGTAAGTAACTTTTGACTTTATGGAAACAGAAATCAAACTGCAGTCTTGTTTGTTTGTGTGTGTGTGTGTGTGTGTGTGTGTGTGTGTGTGTGTGTGTTTGGTTTTCTTTTTTAGGTGAAAACTCACGTTTTACAATAAAATTCATGTGTGATAATATTATAATGCTTAGAAACAAATCACAGAAACCCCCCCCCAAAAGAAACACATATTTGGGAGTCTGTCTGTGTCTCCTGATGAATGGTAACATGTATTTCTAGACACTGAATCTAGAGATCAAGGTCCCTGCTCTCAAGACATTTCTCCTCCCTTACCTGTTGTGCATTTGACATTCGCACTAATAAGGTTACTCTTCTGAGGACAAGAAAGTGAGCCGGAATTGAGCATGGCTTGTAATCCCAGTATCTGGGAAGCTGAGACGGAGGATCTGGGCTCACCGCCAGCCTCAGCTACTTAGTGAGGCACTCCGAACTTAGTGAGACCCTGTTTCAAAAAATAAAGAATAAAAAATAGGACTGTGGATGTAGCTTGGAGGTAGAATGCCCCTGGGTTCAATCCTCAGTACCACAAGAAAAAAAAAAGAAAGTGAGTTGGAGTTTCAGTATATTATCTGAGATATCACAGTAAGCAATTAGGATAATTAGCATATTAGTAAAACTAAGGGTGATGGAGCAACTAAGGCTTGATGCGCCCACAACCCTGCTGAGCAAAGCTTCTAAGATAACGTGAATGAGGAGGCCCTGAAGTGCTGGTTTGGACCAGCTGAGGCAGCGTTAGAATGGAGGTGTGCAAGCGTGTGTGTGGTGTGTGTGCGTGTGTGTGCGCATGTGTGTGTGGTGTGTGTGCGTGTATGAAAGAAGTGGTGGGAAGTCACTGTGATTCTGCCTTTCTGACCTTTTCCTGCCACGGCTTGGATAGTGAGGCACAAACACAGAGTGAGATCTGGAAATATCAACCAGTCCACGCGAAAGAAAAGAAAAAGGAAAATCCACTGAATCGTAGATACAGAGAGATGGGCCGGACTGGAAATAGACTGCACGAGCACTCTGGAGAAAGTCCATCTGGATTTCAAGTTTGGGAGACCCAGGCCAGTCACTCGGTCTTGTAGCCTCAGCTTTCTCTTTGGTACAACAAAGCTGTTCTAGTGTCATTTGGGTATCAAGCCATGTTTTAGAAGTTAATGAGCTAGCATATACTAAGTGTTTAACACTGTGTTTGCACAAGGTAAAAAATGTTCTATTATTAAGACAGGAAAATTCTGTGTGGGATTTTATTGCACTAAGTAAACTTACTACTTATCTACTTATTTGGTCATCTCT
The DNA here is from genome assembly GCA_004027655.1 of Graphiurus murinus. Taxonomy (NCBI): domain Eukaryota; kingdom Metazoa; phylum Chordata; class Mammalia; order Rodentia; family Gliridae; genus Graphiurus; species Graphiurus murinus. The sequence continues at coordinate 27,859 of PVLC010002339.1, read as the reverse complement.
CTCTCTCGCTCTTTTTTTTTTTTTTTCCTATTTTCCAAATAATTTTTAAGACAGCTTTGTTGTGCAAACATTGAGAAAAAAAATCAAAAACAAAAACAAAAAAAGAACTCGCTCTCACCTTTATTCTGCTCAAAGTGTTTGTATTTCAAAAGTATAGTGAGAATTTCCTGTACTGTGGTTCCTAGAACAGTTTAGAAGTTTGTGATTTTCCTGATTCTCATTCAGACTGTGCTTATGTGTCTCACCAATAGACGATTCAAGAGCCTCTTTCCAGTACACAAGTTGTCTTTCTCTTTTGTTTAATTTTTTTCATCCTTAGCTTTCTTCTCAGCTCCAGGAATCCAACATTCATAAATCAGCACACATCGTATCTCTCTTCACCAACCTGAAACCTCGTTTCTCATGGCAGGTATGTATGGCCCAGTCATAAAGTTTAAAAATAACCAGAAAGAGCCCGGGGGTGATGGTGCATGCCTGTAATTCCAGTATGTGGGAGGCTGAGATAGGAGGATCACAGGTTCGAGGACAGCCTCAGCAAGCAGTGAGACTCTCTTCAACCTAGCAAGACTCTGTTTCCAAATAAGAAATAAAATCAGGTTGGGAGTGTGGAGCAAAGGTAGAATGCCGCTGGCTGGGGTTCAACCCCCCAGTGCCACCAAAAAACAAAAAACAACAACAACAAAAACCCCAGGAAAAGTATTTCATGGTTTAACTAATTTCAAAGCAGTGGATATTCTGAGGCTTTCTGTTTCCTTGATTCTTCATTTTATAACTTAAACATGACTCAGAAGCAAATATTTTGCAAACTTTTCCCAACAGAATGAAAGAGTGGCTCTTGACAAGCATACCTCTAAATTCTGAATGAAACCCGAACATAACTGGTTGAATGGTGAACAATACATTTCAAGCCTAGAAATAGAGGGGGCCAAATATTAATGACATCATGCTTAAAGAGTTTTTAGACTTAATATTTGTGTTGTGACATCCTCAAATTCCAGAGTGACTGATACATTGCACTGTTGTTAATACAGAATCTACTAAAGTGGATTTTTTTGGAGGAAACTTATAAAATCAAAAATAGAAAAATATTGCACATAGGTGTGTGTGTGTGTGTGTGTGTGTGTATATGTGTCTGTATGTGTATGTGTGTGTTATATATGTGTGTGTGTGTGTGTGTGTGTGTTAACTCAGTGTGCTGTGAAGTAAACTTTGGTCCCTAACCCATATATTAGCTGTACAATCTCTCATCACACGGCTCCAGCAGTTTCTATGCCTTCTCCCCTCTAATCAATACCTCTACAAACCTATTTATCAATGCAGAGCCTGCACTGAGATTAGGGAGGGGCACACTCCTGAATTGTATTTGTGTGACAATGAATGGATATCATAAATAAAAGACTGAACCCAGTCTAACTTCTATTTGATTTCAGACTCAGGCACTTACAAGCTTTGCCACTTTTTTTTCCTCATCTAATGGGAATTTTATTATCCATCTTGTGGTTTTGTGGAGAGAAAGTCAGAAAGCGTTATGCAAGCCTATGGAGCACAATTTGATGCCTATCGATCTTTTCCTAATATGGATTTCCAAGTTCCTGTGCCCATTTAAAAATTAAGGATAAATTCGCTCTCCCGAGGTAGCAGAGATGAACCTGTACAATTTGACTCACTGATGTATAGCAAGGTGCATCACATAAAAGTATTGGTATTGCGTGAAATTCTGAATGCAATGTCTTTATTTTCCCATGTCTCATTGGTGAGCTGTCTATGTCTTCAAATGAGGAATTCTGGATTCGTCCTCTTTAGTTTCTGCTCTTATGAACTTCAGCTCCTATGTTTGTTCTTTAAGTCATTATTCTATATGTTTTTTCTATAGTTTCTCAGATCACTCTGTGGAGGTTGATTTCTGGGAGTTTTGGAGTAATGTGCCTTTTGCTGATGGCTACTTTGAGAATTTTGTTGAAAAATTGTAAGTTTTTCAAGGCAAATCTACATAAAGAACAAAATTGTGATTAAATCATTTCAGAAGGTTTTATTTTACCTAATTTTTATTATTTTACAAACCAATGCCTAACTAAGCAAGTCTCTAATCATTTTTTATAGTACATGCTAAACAAAGAATTCAACCGACAGTCTCTCCAGGACCCATCATAGAACTCAGGGAAGGTAGGTTCCATTCTTTGCAAAATTTACAATTGATAAAGGGTTAAATAGACAGTATTTTGCTTTTCACAGACAGGTGTATGAGGGAATATTGAAGAATTTTCCAACTAATTATAGGATAGCCACATTTCATTGTTCTCTATTTAAGGACAATTAAGTTACATTGAATGTATATGTGTTAGTCAACTTTCCATTACTGTAATAAATACCAAAGGCAATCAAGTTATACAGAGAAAAGGTCTGGCTCACAGTGTTGGAGATTTCAGTCTGTGATTGGTTAACCCTATTGTTTTGGAGTCTATGGCAAGACACCACATCATGGTGGAAGCATGTCGTAAAATGGCACCACGTACATCGTGGCCAAAAAGTAAGAGAAATAGGAAAAAGAAGAAACCAGGATCCCACTGTCTCCTTCAAGGTCATACAACCACCTACTAGTGTCCTAAAACCACCTACTAGGCCATATACCTTAAAGATTCCACCACATCCTAATAATGTCACACGGGGTCAAATATCTCACATGTGAGCCCTTGGAGACATTCCAGATGCAAATTATAGCAGTGTATGATTTATATATCTAATGAATAGGGAAAATAATAGCCTAATAATAATCTGCTAAAATAATAGCAGATTTTTTTCCTATATGAGTACTTATGATTAAATAACAAAAATGTCAGCTCTGAACTGTGGTTTATATATTAGATTTCCCAAGAGTATTCCTAGAAGAATAAGAATAAATAGGACATGATTTTTGAATGATTAAGTAGCATTGAAAAATTAAAAATCTTCAAGGACATCAGTCATATTTTTTCTTTTTCTCTTAGTCTCTGACTGCTGTTCTTGCCAAGAAAAGTGGATTGGATATCAATGCAACTGTTACTTTGTTTCTGATGATACAAGAACTTGGGAAGAAAGTAGGCGTATCTGTGCTTCTTTGAATTCCAGACTTCTTCAGCTTCAAAACAAACATGAACTGGCATGTATTTAATTCTTCTTTCCTACATTTCGTTTACCCTACATTCTGGTCAGCATTCTCACAGCTATCATCTAAAAGATTGACCACATATCTTAGAGGAAAGGAGATTTATTTTCTTACGGTTTGGGGTTGAGTCCCTGTGAGGCTGGGGACAGTGGGTCTTAGAGCATGGTGAGAGAAAGTGGAGAGAGGGAGAGAATGTGGGCTGTGCTCCTCCCCTCATGGAGACTGGACACAAGACAGGGAGCAGGGGGAGAAGGAACAATACAGATAATCCCAAGATCTCACCCAGGAATCCACCCCTCCAGCCACTGTAATGCATTTATCCACTACTGGAATTACAACCTTCAAGACCTAATCCACTCCAAACACCAATTTATGAGCTTTTCAAGGGGCCAGTCTATATCCAGCCATAAACCTATAAAAATATGCTAAGGAAACTAAACATTTTGATTAAACTCTTGAATCATATATAAAAAGCAGATGGTTAGAGTTGAACTATCAATTGCATGTACCTTTCAAAGCTTTACATCATAGGCATAAAAATCCAGATATATGCCAGAAACTTTTCAGGGAAAGTTTGAAGCAGCAGCAACAGGTCATTATTTTTACTCATTTTCATCAAAGGACCAACCAAGTGTCTTTGTGATTTTTAGTTCTTCTCATGGGATTTATAATTGTTGTTGTAATGACATAGCTTTTTGTCATTTTTCTGGAATATAACTTGGAACCAGTAATTAAGTGTGTGATCAGAAATATTATTCAATTCTTATGAAAAAACTGAAGAAGTCCTTCAGGTGCCTGCAGGAGGTGTGCTAAGTATAGGGTGAGGGGCTCAATCAGTCTCAGTCAATGGGATTCATCCCTCAAAATGCCATTAATTTGGGATCAAGTTTGATCAGTGCTGACCATGAAGGCAGTGTTCCATGAAAACTCTTCACTCTCCTTATTGCATTTTTCTTTCTTTCAAGAAGTGAGATTTCACAGTATTTTTCTTTATCAATGAATGGGGCTAGTGTATGAGAAATTTGAGGCACATAACTCGACCTTCTAAATTAGAAGTAATGACTTCAGTTTATGTGATGGACAGGCTGATTCTTACGCTGAGCACTAACTTTCTTACAAGTGTGGAAGCGCTGTGAGCGTGTGTGCTTCTATTACTCTGACCCTCATGATGATGAATAATTACAATGCCCCAATAAAAGTCTATTTTTAAAAGTGTGTTATGCCTGGAATAGATTCAGATTTGGTTAATCTATTTGTCTCTGTCTCCAAGCAGGACTTTATGGGATCCAGTCAACATTTTTATTGGCTTGGACTCTCTTATAGTAAAGAGCATGGTACCTGGCTGTGGGAAAATGGGTCAGCTCTCTCCAAGGATCTGTAAGTTTCTAGTCATTAGGACTTTGTTTTTTTTGTTCTCTTTCTGAATTTATCCTTAGTTCTGACTAGCAAATTTTACATCCAGGGGCACTGTAGCTGAAATACCCTGTGAGGGCATGAGAGTACATGAAAGTAGACACAGCAATTCTAGCTCCTTCTGGAACATTAGAGATTATGTTCAAAAGATGGTACAGTGCACTTGTGACCATGCAAGAATTTTTTATATACTTTTTTTCTCACCTTAATACAAGCACTTAACAAGAGTGCTTGGAGTGATGGTCTGGGTACCCGGAGCAGTCCAGAGAAAATGGTAGCTCCATTATTTTCTTTGCTCTGGTGGAACCCATTACTTTTATTATTATCCAGCATTTAAAATATCCTGGGTTCTTTTTCTGTATGTTTCTTATCTTTAAAACTCATTTTCATTCAAGTACATGGGATTTTCAGAATCATACAATGACAAAGTTTATGATCTGCTTTGTTTCCCTAAATTAGAGCAACTGGTACTTAAACAAAATAGAAATAAAGCCTATTATACATCAAAACCATGTATGGCAATGAAGAAACAAAGCAAATCAAAAACACTGGCTTTTATGCTGCTAATTAGTGAGAGAATCACTGAGTTTTGTGTAGCATGGTGCTCTAAAGTCATAATACTTGTGATTATTGGAAAAAATAAGAATAGTTTGCTAATATCTCACCAAATGTTTTTAAAAATTCTCTCATTTAATAAAAATGGCATTTCTGAATATTCTCATTTCTTTTCTCCATGGTCACATTTTCTTCTTCATTACAGATTTCCAGAATTTTCCATTTCAAAAAATCAAGAGAATTGCATAATATATAGTCCAAGCCAAAAGTTTTTGGAAGAATCCTGTGGACATAAAAGCCCTTATATCTGTAAGCAACAGCTCAGTTAACTATTTCTTGGGGCAGTGTGAATGGACAATAAAGATCTGGGATTACAAAAATGAGTGACTTCACCTATTATTTTGTACTGATTATCTACTTCTAGGGCTATAAAATGTTTCAAATTGTGTCATATAATACAATTTTCATATATTTGAAACCATGCATTTAAAAATTGATGGCATTTGAGCTGGGCGTGGTGGCACACACTTGTAATCCCAGCATTAGGGAGGCTGAGACTGGAGAATCCATGTTCACAGGCAGCCTCAGCTACTTAGTGAGGCTCCCCGAAACTTAGTGAGACCCTATTTCAAAATAAAGAATAAAAAATAGGGCTGGGGTTGTAGCTCGGAGGTAGAATGCTCCCAGATTCCATTCCCAGTTCCACCAAAAAAAAAAAAAGAAAAAGAAAAAAATTGATGGCATTTGTACATGTGCACCTGAAATTATAAAGTGCCAAGATAAATACTTTCATATTTTGGTTTAATGCATATGTTTAATATTAAGCATAATTGTATGCATGCATTCTTATAAATACTCTCTGAAATTTAAATAAATTTTAATCCACACCAAATAATATATATTAATATCATCTTAGTTCTTCATTATGTCAAGCTAAGCTGGAAGTTTCAGTCTCATATTAATTTTCTAGAAATAAATATAATTTTAAGGTTCTTAGTTCTTTCTGAATATTTATATCTATGTGTATACACGTACACACGCACCACCAAGCTATACCCCTGAGTTCAATCCCCAGTACCACAAAAAAAAAAAAAAAAAAAAAAAAAAAAGACATATAAACTAATGGGAGGACTTGGAGCTGAAAAGGAACCAAAGCTTGCTGGTTTTGAGATCTGACCTCCTTCAAATGTCAAAAAAAAAAGTGCTAAACTTAAGAGATTCTGAGTAAAGATGAAACCCAGGCTGCTCTTGGGGAAGTGTGGACTGAAGAAGAAGCCGTGGTATGACTATAAAATTCCCCATTAGTAACACAGAGGAAGCAAGGGTGGCGCTCAATGCAGTCAGACAGGGATCTCCAGATGGTATACTTTACAAATTGTTTTGATCAAGCCATAGGACTTCTGGGAAGCTGGAGAGCATTGCCCCTTTATCTCAGCAGCAACTTAAAGAGATGTATGAGTATGTCTCATATGACCAGGGTGAACCTCAATAATATCTATAGGACACCCCAGAACATGATAAAGATGTCTGTATCACTGAACTCCAAGCATGGGCAATTGGACTGACAAGGAGAGACGTGGCATGCATTACACAGCACACACAGGCATAGCTACACACAGACGTAGTTTTGGTCCTGAAGCATTTGCAAACAGAAAACATACTAAGAAAAATATGGAGTCACAGTACATTATTTCATTAGAAATCATTCAGAGGGCAAAACCTGGAGCCTCCATGAAGAATTCTGGGGAGTTGTTTTGGAGTAGAAGTAGGACTGAGTTCTGATGGGGAGTCCCAGCGCTTGCCACAGGCGATTTTAAAGTCTATACAACAGCGACTCCTTTGCGTCTCCCATTCCCCTCTCCCTCTGAACAAGAACATCTGTGGAGTGTATTCCTTTGTATGTCAGGGAAATAGGATTGAAAAAAGCTAGCATTCTTAGCTTCACAGACCTTCAAATGGAGAGAATTTGTATTCAAAGAGCTAAATTTAAGGAACTAGAAATGATGGTTTTCACCCATACCTGGCTGGACAAAATTCTAGACTTTGATTTGGGAAGTAGGTGTGTATTTGACATGTGGGAGGGATGGAAATCATTTGCAGCTGCAATTTAGGCTCATAGGTGGCTTTTGAGATGCTACCAATGACCTCTTCCTCTTCAAAGCCGACTATTTTGAAATAATCCACCATACTATGATAGGGTCGGTCAGTGTAATGGACAGAATAAGATAGAACCATGCTACTTTGAGGTTAGTTAATAAAATGCAACGGGCCTTCTGCCTTGCTCTTTCTCGGATCACTTGATTTGGGAGAAGCCAACCACCATGTGAGCAACTCTTTTTGGAGAGATTGATGTGGCAAGGAACTGAGGCTGCCTACCAACATCCAGCAAGAAACCAAAGTGCCTTGCTGACAGCCGTGCAAATGGACTGTTTTGGAGCAATCTCTTCAGTAGACAACAGTAATAATAACAATAGTATAATAATAATAATAATAATAATAATAATAATAATATACTAGCCGTGAGAAAGAAACAGATCTGCTAATTATTAAAATATGTCTCTAGAACTTTCGGTTAAAACAATGTGTTTTTCAATGGCACAAAAGAGATAAACAGACCAAATGAATAAAATTAAAGGGGCAGCAATACTCAACTACATATAGAAACATGATTATAACAAAGGTGTGCTCTCCAGCTGCGGGCTTTTCAACAGATGCTGGTGTCTGGACAACCGGAAAGCCGTTATAGAGGCGGAAATGAGAGATAGTCCTCACTCCACAGAGAAGAATAAACTCCAAAGGGGTCAAACATCTAGATGTAGAAAAATTAAAAGTTATCTAAGTACTAAAACATGAATCTATTTCTTTATGACCTAGGTAAAGACTTTCTAATTATTGTAAAACTATAGTTAGAATATATGTAAAGCATAAAATATGGCTACTTTATTTTAATTTTCATAGTAACAAATAATAAAAACACCAAAAGAAAAGTGAAAGTACATGCAACAAATTTGGAAACATAATTACCATATATACCACAGACAAAGGGGGAACATTCCTAATATACAAAAATCATGCTTAAGAAGTCGGGCTCAGTGGTAGAGGGCGTGGTGGCGTACCCCTGTAATCACAGTACCTGGGAGGCTGAGAGAGCAGGATCGGGGGTTAAGGCCAGCCTCAGCTACTTAGTGAGGCCCTCTGCAACTTAGTGAGACCCTGTTTCAAAATAAAGACTAAAAAATAGGGCTGGGGGTGTAGCTTGGAGGTAGAATGCCCCTGAGTTCAATCTCTAGTACTACAAAAAAAAAAAAAAAAAAAAAAAATACAACTCATGCTGGGCTTAGTTGTGCACACTTGTAATCCCAGTACTTGAGAGACTGAGACAGGAGGATCGCAGGTTCACAGCCAGCTTCAGCAACTTAATGAGACTCTGTTTCAAAATTTAAAAAAAAATAGTGCTGGGGGTGTAGCTCAGAAGTAGAATGCCCCTGAGTTCAATCCTCAGTAACATATACACATACACACACACAAAATATCATTTAAATATTGAAAAAAGGAGACCAAAATTTTTCTAGAAAAAAAGGATAAATATATTTGAACAGTCAAACCACAATATATAATATATTTAAAAGAATGGTATAAAATGTATATTAAATATATTCAATATTTCACATATATTTATCTGTATCATTATATTTATAAATGATCCATGCTAGGAGCAGGACCCAGTGGTAGAGTGCTTACCTAGCAGGCACGAAGCCCTGGATTTGATCCCCAGCACTAAAAATTAAAAAATAAAAAAAGTAAAAAGTGATCTTTAAACTAAGAAAAAATGTTCAACTGCAATCATCATAAAAGAAGGCAAATCAGCCAGGCATGATGGCACTGGCCTGTAATTCCAGTACTCAGGAGGCTGAGACAGGAGGATCACAGGTTCTAGGCCAGCCTCAGCAACTTTGCAAGAAGCAGTTTCAAAATAAAACATAAAATAGGGCTGGGAGTGTGCCCCTGGCTTCAATCTTCAGTATCAAAATAAAACAAAACAAGAACAAAAACAAAACAAACAAAAATACAAAGAAATTCAATTGTTCATCTGCAGGAAAAAAATTCAAAAGCTTGACAATATACAATCCTGGTGAAGTTGGTGAAAAATACGCAGTGTTGAACATTGCTGGTGGGGAACACTAAATGTTATACCCCAAGGAGGAATTCCCCTTTCTCTCTCCTCTATCTCATAAATAATGTTTGACACATACTTTCTTTTTTTTTTTTTTTCGGTACTGGGGATTGAACTCAGGAGCATTCTACTTCCGAGCTACACCCCCAGCCCTATTTTTTATTCTTTATTTTGAAACCGAGTCTCACTAAGTTGCGGAGTGTCTCACTAGGTAGCTGAGGCTGGCCAAGAACCCGGGATCCTCCGGTCTCAGCCTCCCGAATGCTGGGATTACAAGCGTGTGCCACCATGCCCGGCTTACTTTCACATTAAAATGTTTTTTTCCTTTGCCTTTGTGTAATCATGTGGATACACACACACACACACACACACACACACACACACACACACACACACACACACACATCTCTACTTCATCAGCTTTAGCAGTTAAAAACAGAAGCCATCCAGGCACTGTCCACCTCATTCTGTGGGAATCCCACATGTCCCGACAGCCTCACGCTCAGATTCTCCAGCTCCTCTTCCATCTATTTGCTATAAATTTGGGTTACGCAGGTTTAGACTCTTGTTAGACTAGTGTTTACCAGTCTAGAGAAGTCCAGATATCTCAAAAACAGAAACAAAGTACGTAACACTCTGTGATCATGAACAACAGCAACAAAAACAAACAACCCTTGATCTCAAAGCCACGATGAAACTTAATTAGGAGAATAACTTAATTTTCTCTAAGCAAGTTACTCAGGAACATCCAAAAGCACAGTTGTCCATTAAGTAAATGGACGAATGACACCAATGATATCTCATTGATGTGCCTTCTTATTTTTAAATTTATTTTATTGTAATTTATTTATGTTTATATTTAATGTGCCTTTATTGGCACGTTATCATCTCTCATCATAATGTAAATCATGTTGACATTGACATACATGCACACAGCACTTGATGCCCCTCCATAATTTATTTTTACATACAAGTTAACCTATTAATGGGATGTCATGTAATATTTTGGTACATGCATATGTTGTATAATGTTCAAATCAGTTTAAACACAACTATCTCTTTGAACATGTATCACTGTTTTTTTTTTTTTAAATTTGGTGACAATTTTCAAAATCCTTTCTTCCAGCATAAGTAAAAAGGAAATTTATGTGTTAGTAAAAGATAAGCTCTTGAAATGTCAAATAAACTACAAAGAGATTTGATAAGAGAGCAGAGTTAGTATAGAACTACAAATTGAAGGAGCTAAAAGCCTTAGTTGCGTGGCACAAATCGAAAGCCACAAATATCAAGTTCTATACGGTGGTGGTAAGCGGGAGCAACTGAAAGGTAGTGGGTGACTGACTAGCTACACAGGGCCTCTGACTGCACCATGCCGCAGTAGAAACTGAGCACTGATTATCACTGAAGGAACTTGAAATCGCAGTTGCAATATTAAACAATAAAGAAGGTTCAGAAGGTCTTCTTCATCTGGCTTTTATTCAAAACCTTAAGGAAAAATTTACTACTGTCTGTATAAACTATCACAGAGCCTCTGGAAAAGATTCAGTGTCTGAAAAAATCATAGTATTTTATCATTTGTCACTAAAATTATTTGATAAAATTTAGCAAACATTTTTCATGCAAACTCTTAGTAAAGCAGAAATAGAAAAATATTATTAACTTCTACTGCCACAAACTAAAATAAAACCTGTAGGGTACAGAGAAATTTGAGGCCATTTCTGTTAACAATCTTGAAAGTTAGGAAGGCTAATATCACCAATACCACTCAATATGATTTTGGAACTTTTATCTAATACAGTGAGTAAAGAATGTAAATTATATAATCTATAGTTGAAATAGAATCAATAAAATAAATTCCAAATATATATATTTATGGAATTTTCCTAAAGATAAATTATATATATACATACATATACATATATACATATATATATGTATGTATATCCTTAGGAAATCAGAAAGGATCTTATAACATATCTTTAGAACAACCAAGACAATTAAATAAGATGATCTCAGTAGAAGAATCTATATGCTGTTGTCATTTCTATGTAATGACTGTGGTCACTTGTGTTAGAATAGTAACAACTATGCAAAGAAGAAAAGCACAAGAGACCAAATCTACACTAAATCTCACTGAACATGTACTCATGACCTAGATTGAGAAAACTTGCTGTCATTAAAGTGTCATACCTTTTGAAATTAAATTGGGTCCTATTTTATGAACTGTTTTTTCCTCTTCAAGAGCTAGAAGGTTATATAAAGGATAGGGAAAAATATTTTATTTACTAGGTATTAACATTTTGTACACATTCACTATGGAGAAAGCAGTCAATAGGCAAACAGATAAATGTTGAAGAATGGAATTCAGAAATGGTTAATCATATACACATAATATTGCAAATGTGATATTTACCTTTCATGCAAAGAAGATGTTGCAATAAATAAATAAATAGTCTTAGAACAATTGCTAATACAGCTGAAGGAAATAAAATATGAATACAGCTTAGAATGTAAGTAAAACATGTTTTATATAATTTAATATTAAACTACAAGGTTCACAATAATAGATTGTGGTAATATTTGTGCATGTATTAGTAAGATTTCATATCCTGTTCTAACTAAATAGTTGATAAAAAGGAGACAAATTCTTCTAACAGGAAAACATTATGAATCGGCACCTCATCGTTTTTCTATGATATTTTCAAATCAAAGGTTCTGTCGCCTCTCTATGACTGACTTTCTCCAGATGTAGACGCTTAAACTCTATTTGACTTTCTAAGTTTTAGGAAAAATTCACTTAGTATGCATGAATAATGATTTTTTAAAACTTTTCAATTTTTCAAAAGGTCAAAAGAAAAAAAATACAAATGACCACTAAAGTTCTAAACATCAGAATAAATCTATACAATGACAAAACTCATACAATACAAATGTAATTGGCTTTGAGGAACCTGCGAACTAGCAACTTGTCTATTAAGTAAATTCTCCTTCAGTGTCTCAGTTTCATGGAAACTGGTTTTTAGGAAAGCTTCTGACAGAAGAGTCCAGAAGCTGAACCTGTGCTGAGAAAAACCATCAAAGTTAGTCTAGAACTGGAAGACACCAAAAAGTTTTTATCACACATGTTACTTTAACAATTAATTCTTACTCCCAGAACAATAATCGACAGTAGAATGTGATATTGAATAATGTATTGTAGACAACTGTTAAAAAAAAAAGTGGTAATAAAGTGACCTACTTTGGTGACAGGCAAAACCGCCATTTTATTAGGTCAGAAAATCTTAAGACGAGTAAAATATATGGGTCATTACTGAAACCATACAAAGCGTTTTCAAACACTAAAGGTCAGCTCTCCGAGATGCTCTCAGATGGACTTCCTGTGTGGTTGCATCCAGAGAGCTCTTATTCCGTGCTCACCTATTAATTTCTAAGGTAGAACAGACTGACGAAAAGATTAGCCTGCGCAGGTTTGGTTTTCTCTTTGAAGTTTGCCTTGGTTTTTATACCCAGGGTCCTCAAAAATTCCTAAATTCAGACCCTTTTATGCGACAATTCGAATCGCCATCTTTCCTGGAAATATCCATTCTCCAAAGATCCTGGTATCTTCCTGTAAATATCAGGTACTTATAACTTTAAAAAATTCATTTATTTTACTCAAGATTAATGTTTTTAATTTTTACTTACTTTAATTTTTTATTTAACTTGGATTAAAATAAGATGAATGAAAAGATAGAAAGCTAGAGTCATGTAAAGGAGGTATAGATTCCGGTAAATGAAAGATCAATAGATTGATAGATGATACGGGAGAACAGACTTGATTATATTGTACTTTCTTACAGGAAAAAAACCAGAAATAAGGTTTTCAGAAAAAAATTAGAATAGTATCATATGAAAGTCTATTTGAAGAAAATAATCCAAAAATTGGGCTGGGAAAAAGTTCTAAAAACCCACGATTAGATTTTTACTTCAAGTAACACATCAACCAACTGGTTGTTGAAACATTCGCAAAGCTTCCTTTGAAACATTTTTTAGAGTTGTTTCTGAGCGATGGTATATTCGGTGTCTAAAATAGTCAGTTTATGGTTCAAATATCTCAGGTTGTTGGGATCTAGAAATGCACGTATGGTGCTCCTGTGGTAATAACAGGCTCGTGAAGAGCTGACTTCTGTGTCATAGTGAAGAGGCAGTCACACACAGCAGCACAGAAGTGCAGACTGGCAGGAGGAAATTTGGAAAAAGTGAAATGAATCATGGGGAAAAGAGATGAGTTCTTACTGAACTATTGCTGATGTTTTCTTAAAAGAGGTAGGATTTAAGTCACCGTTCCAATAATTACCTGATGATGAGAGAGGAACACAGACGAAAAAAAAAATACACTAAAAAAAGGAGTTTGCCTGGCATCCTGCCGCGCTGTAGGAGCAGTCCACGCCTGAAGAGAGTACTGAAGTAGATCCCGCGCAGACAGACGCGGAGGCTGTGAGACAGATACGCTGCAGAAAGGACAGGTCAGGTGGCGCTGGAAGAACTTCCGACATCAAGCTTCAAACAAAACAAAGCAACAACAAAAACTCTTATTTGTTATGCAGTGACTACCAAATAATTCGACATGTGTCATCAACTTGTAATCATTTTAATAATATTTGAATTGTGGTTCTCAAACAATACGCCATGACAACTTGCCTTCTCTAATTTGGAAGATCTCCAGATCTTTCATTAGGCTTAAATAAGAATACCCTCTGCATACTACTGTCTACTCTAGAGATGGCGTCTATGCGGTCCGTGAATTCCTAATTAATAAAGATCCTGTGTTACCATCAGCGTGCTTCTGCTTCTCAGACATGGGAGAGGAAAGGGTGACTTACTGTGAATTACGAATTCAGTCTCCCACACAGCTGCAGAGAACCTCTGAGATATGGGAACCCCGAGGGAACAGCTGTTTGGGACATCCAGGTTTGTGAATTTCCCACATTTACTTTATCATTTTATGTCACATTTTAAAACTGTCTGCAATATGCCAAATAGCGAGCGCTCCAAATAATCAATCTTTTGTCTTCCTAACTTGAGAGTGCTCTGTGAATACGAGTTTTGACTTTAAAAATTACACAGTGTCTACCAGGATCTGACTTAGAGAGACTGGATGAGTCAATAGGAATTTCGTAAATAGTTTAAAAATGTTTTATATAATCAAAATAATGAATAATTTTTGAAAAGAAGAAAACCAATCACTTTCTCATGTGTTCTGGGAATTCATGGTAATTTTTCTTTTCTTTTTAGAATTCTACTTGCCAGCATAGAAAGCCTATTTTCATTGAACATTTTACCATTACCATGTTTTTGTTTAGCCACTACAATTGAATTTTTATCTTTTATTGATTACATGTGGTTGTTCACGTTTCGGGGCAATAGTGTCATTTACGTGTCGCTTGCTTCCAAAACTGATATAAATAGCACAGCGTATGCACTTAGTGCAATTGACCTTTTGAATAGCTACATTTTGAGTTAGTTCTTTGAGGCAGATTCTTCAGTGGTATTCGTATCTAAGTATATGAGCAGTTTTCCTTAAGATCATGGGAACTGAAAACCTCTCGCGGTCTGGGCGTGTTAGTTGGGAATGATCGTCTTGCAGCCTCAGGGTCTCACAGTCCTTGCTCAGTACCTTGTTCTGAGATAGAGTGAATGGCCAAAAATGATATGCAAAGAAAATATGCTTTTAGAGGTATTTTTCCTCTGGTTGTTGAGGAGCAGCATGATCGTTATTTAAAATTTTAGCTTATTTTCTTCATCATCTGTCTTTGAATTTTATGTCTCAGAGAACTAGAGGATCAGGCTGACAAATTTTCTTAAAAAGACAGGGCAATAGCCGGGCATGGTGGCCCGAGCTTGTAATCCCAGCATTTGGGAGGCTGAGACCAGAGGATTCGGATTTGAGGCCAGGCTCAGCTGCTTAGTCAGGCCCTCCGCAACTTAGTGAGACTCTGTTTCAAAATAAAGAATAAAAAAAAAAAAATAGGGCTGGGGGTATAGCTCAGAAGTAGAATGCCCTCAGTTTCCATCCCCAGTACCGCAAACAAAACAAAACAAAAATAGGGCTGGGGGTGTAGCTCGGAGGTAGAATGCCCGCAGGTTCCATCCCCAGTACTGGAAAAATAAATGACATCACCTGAGTAAGAAGGAGCTATGTTACAGCATGAGTTGGGATGAGAAAGGAAAGGACACTGCATGTTAATAATTGGAGACTCCAACAAGTTACTTACGTGCTTAAATCGTTTTATAAGCGGAAGAGGTAGATTCAAACAAGTACAAAGAGTAAAACTACCTGGCACCTGGCCAGAGTTGTAGTTTTTTGTTGTTGTTGTTTTGTTTTTCATGGCTTCCATCCTGAGAATCTGAAAAGCAAAAATATAAGCATAAAAAAAGCAAAGCTTTCAAATAGGGGAAGATCAACTATATCAAATGGTATCCATAAAGCCAACACGTTTCTGATGGATTCGTAATTGAACAAGATTCTTAGTGGCATTCTTGAGAGCAGAAAGAGAATCAACCATGCAGAGGTGAAAGGAACAAACAGAGGTAGAGGGAGGAGACAGTGCGTGAAAATATACCTTCAACAATTCCCTCCTTCCCTTCCTTCCTTCCTTCCTTCCTTCCTTCCTTCCTTCCTTCCTTCCTTCCTTCCTTCCTTCCTTCCTTCTCTCCCTTCCTTCCTTCTCTCCCTCCCTCCCTTCCTTCCTTCCTTCCTTCCTTCCTTCCTTCCTTCCTTCCTTCCTTCCTTCTCTCCCTTCCTTCCTTCCCTTCCTACCTCCCTCCTCCCTTCCTTCCTTCCTTTATCTTTTGCGGTACTGGGGGTTGAACCCAGGGGCATTCTACCTCTGAGCTGTACCCCCAGCCCTTTAAAAAAAAATTATTATTGTTTTGAAACAAGGTCTTACTAGGTTTCTGTGGGTCTCACTACTTGCTGAGGCTGTCCTTTAACCTTAGATCCTCCGGTCTCAGTCTCCTCAACTACTAGGATTACAGTTGGGTGCCACCAAAGTCCACTTGACCATCAAGAATTTTCAAAGAGAAGTGAGGAGGGAGAGGGGAGAGAGTTTGATAGTTGGAGAAGAACGTAGGGGGAAATAGAGCCGGGTGTGGTGGCTTGTTTAGTTTCTTGTTTTGACTTGAATTGATTTCAGGTCAGAGAGACAATAAATGGCTTATAAAACAAGTGGAAGGAAAGAGAGAAGAACTAAACAATACTTTGGGGATTGGGAAAGGATTTTCTAAATATAAGCAAAGTAGGGTACATAATAGAAAATATTGGTATATTTAAAGGAATTAAAAATACTTGAAATGTCTACAACAAAATACTTAAAGTGTCTACAACCAAGACTGTGGGTACATGACTGTAATCCCAGTACTTGGGAGGCTGAAACAGGAGAATCGCAAGTTAGAAGCCAGTTGCAGGCAACTTAGCAAGGCTTTCAGAAATTTAGAGATCCTGTTTCCAAATCAAAATAAAAAAAATTGAGCCAGGCATGGTGGCGCACGCTTGTAATCCCAGCATTTGGGAGGCTGAGACCGGAGGATCCGGGTTCGAGGCTAGCCACAGCTACATAGTGAGCCCTCTACAAGTTAGTGAGACCCTGTTTCAAAATAAAGAATAAAAAATAGGGCTGGGGGTATAGCTTGGAGGTAGAATGCCCCTGGGTTCCATCCCCAGTACCGCAAAAAAAAAAACCCCCAAAAAAACAAAAAAATAGAGCTAGGGGTACAGCTGAGAGGTAGAATGCTGCTGGGTTCAATCTCTGGC
>PVLC010002339.1:0-10683 GCA_004027655.1 Graphiurus murinus | reverse complement strand
CAGAAAATTCAGAAATAGTTCACATAGTCACTAAAGAAAAAGACCAAATTTAATAGCTGAAGAAAAAGTAAATGAAAATAATAAGATTGATAATGTTTGCCTGTAAAACTTTAAACGTGATAGTATTATCTGAAAAGAGCAGAACCGTCATATACATTGTTGTACATTTAGGAGCACTAGCATTATATACTTAGTTCACAAATACTTTTTCCAAATGTAATGATTGGTGAAAACATCAAAATACACTTTAAATATGAAAATAGACAAATTATGGACTTATACCTGCCATTACCAAGTAGATACGGCCTATTTTTCACTCAACATTTTGCCATCATTGTGTTTCCATTTCATCACTACGATTTTATTTCCGTCTTTGATGGATCACATATGCTGGCTCACATAATAAATTCAAATGATGGCAGCATGGTTCCTGAGTGGACCCATGACTGACTGGATGTTTTATTTTCTTTTTTATCATTTCTCCAATTTTTAAATGTTAAAATCATTTTTTTTTTTTTTTGCAGTACTGGGGATGGAACCCAGGGGCATTCTACCTCCGAGATACACCCCCAGTCCTATTTTTTCTTATTCTTTATTTTGAAACTTAGTGAGAACTAAGTTGCAGAGGGTCTCACTAAGTAGCTGAGGCTGGCCGAGAACCCGGATCCTCTTGTCTCAGCCTCCCAAGTACCCAAGTACGGGGATTACAAGAGTATGCCACCTCGCCTGGCTAAATGGTTTCTTTTTTTGTAGCTGATATTAAAAGTAATATTGAAACTTTTAGCTCTAGAACACTTTTTTTTTTTTTTGCAGTACTAGAGATTGAACCCAAGGGCATTCTACCTCCGAGCTACACCACCAGTCATATCTTGAAACAGGGTCTCACTAAGTTGCAGGGGGCCTTACAAGTTGCTGAGGCTGCCACGAATCCTCCTGTCTCAGCTTCCCAAGTACTGAGATTACAAGTGTGTGCCATCATGCCCGGCCAACCCTATTTTTAATTCTTTATTTTGAAACAGGGCCTCACTAAGTAGCTGAGACTGGCCTAGAACCTGCGATCCTCCTGTCTCAGCCTGGCTTCCAGAACACTTTTACATAAAGCATTCACAGATATGAGGATCATACTGCCATAGAAGGTCAAGACATCTCTTTGGAATTTGATTGTGAAACAATAAAAAATCTATGAACAAATATATGGAGGCTGATGTTGAACAACTGACTCATCTTTTCTAACAGATGTTCCTGCCCCACCTTCTTTGTGGAAAGTAATGGCCTTGGTGCTGTGGGTCGTCTCCTTGGGCCTCCTTATGGCTGTTGGAATCCTAGCCAGCAGGTGTAAGTGTGATAGAAAGAAATCTGTCTTGCTCACTATACATGGAAGGAATCTCTTTAAGATAAGTTATTTGTATTTCCAATGTTATTTCCTGAAAACTAGTTATATTCCAATTATAGTCGCTGTGCTATAGATTATTTTAACTATTTACTTATTTATTTATTGTGATACTTGGGATTAAACCCAGGGGCATTCTACCTTTGAGCTACACCTCAACTCCTTTTTACTTTTATTTTTTTGTTGTTGTTTTGAAACAGTGTCTCCCTAGGTTGCTGAGAGTCTCCCTGGTTGCTGAGACTGTCCTTGAACCTGTAATTCTCCTGTCTCAGCCTCCCAAGTACTGGGGTTACAGGCATGTGTGATTATTTTAAAAGCCATAGCAAATTATTTCCTGTGCCCTTATCTTGAACTTGCCTTAATCCTCTGGCTCGTGCCTGTGGTCTCATCTATCTGGAATATCTTTTATCTTTTCTTTCTTTCCCCAGCTATTAAACTTTGTCTTATACTTAACCTCATGTCACGAGGTTAACCTCATGTCAAGACTTCTCATGTCTGAGAAGTCTTTTCTTAGAATCACTGCATGCTTCTAATCCCAGTACTTGGGAGGCTGAGACAGGAGAATCAGAGGTTCAAGGCCAACCTCAGCAACTTATAGGGAAGCCCTGCACAATTTAGTGAGACTGAGTTTCAAAATAAAATAAGGCTTGGGAGGTAGCTCAGAAGTAGAATGCTCCTGGGATCAACCTTCAGTAAACACACACACACACACACACACACACAGTTTTTCAGTAATCGTTGCTCTTAAGGCCTGGTGGCCCAGTCCTATCATCCTGGTTTCTTGGGAGGCCAAGGCAGGAGGATCACAAATTCGAGGCCTACCTGGGCAATTTAGTGAAATCTGACTCAAAATAGAAATATAAAAGGGTTAGTATGCTGGGTGTGGTGGCACACGCCTGTAACCTCAGCAACCTAATGAGGCTCTTAGTTATATAGGGAGATGCTATTTCTGAATTAAAAAAAAAAAAAAAAATTGGGCTGGGCTCAGGCATAGGAAGACCCTGGGTCTAATCCCCAGTTCAAATAAAAAAAAAAATCCACAATCATCTGTGGTCTTCCAATGAAATTTGTGCTATCTTCAAATTTGTTTATGTATGCCTCTCCAATTTAGTGTACCATTAAGAGTCATTGGTAATGCCGTGTTATTATTTGTATTCCCATGACAAATGAAATGTTTTACTATCTGAGTTTAATCTAAGTGCTTAAGCTTGGTTTGAATGTGATGAGCCAAATTGATGTTTGTAATTTATTCTTCAGTCACGGAGCGATATTCAGGAAATCTCACCTGCAGCCAAGAAACAGATCAGAAAGGACTGACTTCAGGAAATTTAGGGAGTAACCAGTTGTCAACAAACGCTCACGGTAATTTAGGAATGGGGTCACGAGTTTTCCAAATATTAGAAAATAACTCTGTGTGTGTTCATCTTCTTTTGCATATTAAAATTAATGAATGTGACAAGCAAGGCATGTAATCCCAGTACTTGGGAGGTTGAGACAGGAGGATCGTAGGTTCGCAGCCAGCCTCGGCTACTTAGTGAGGCCCTCCACAACTTAGTGAGACACTGTTTTAAAAATAAAAAATGAAAAATAGAGCTGGGGGTGTAGCTCAAAGGTAGAATGCCCCTGGGTTCAATCCCCAGTACTGCAAAAAAAAAAAAAAAAAAAAAATTTGCCGTGTCATAGCTCATTCTTTAACATTATTGAAACCAGTTAGCAGGGCAGCAATTTACAGTGGGTGAATGTATTTCGCCATTTCATCGATAGGTTACTTCATTTCATACTGTTCACACCTGTTTTTCAAATTATTATAAATGCAGTGATTAGAAGACATTCATACTTCATCTGATTTTTGTTTTTTTGGTTTTTTTTCTGTAGTATGGAAGTGTCGCCCCTGTGAAGACAACTGGTTCCAACATGGGGACAACTGCTACCTTTTTTCTAAAGCGATATCTTCTTGGGGGAACTGTCAACTTTATTGCTCGAGTTCAGACTCAAGCTTCCTCGAATTAAATACTGAAGAAGAGATGGTAAAGATGAGCCCATGCTTCTTAAATTGTACTAACTTCCTCCAGGGGAAATTGCTTCGATGTAGGCTGTGTGTCTCAGAATTCTGAGATAACTTTCTAGGGGAACGTTACATGATACGCATTTAGCTTACACGATTCCTCTTCGTCTAAATAAATTAATAAGTGAAGTACAAAGTTTCTGGTCGGCAACATTCGCACAACTTTTCCTCGCGGGTGAACTGCTGCCTGTCTCCCCGGCGCCTTCGTCACCAGTGACTTTCCCAGCCTTCCGTGCCCCGTGCGTTCCTTAGAGTTTAATTCATTCCGCTCCCCACGGTTCCACTCCTCTCCACCTAATTCCATGGAGCCTACTTAATCATAATAAATGCCTATTTTCTTTCCCGGTTTACCCTAGAATCGCCGTGCCTTGGGAAAACTTTGATCTACCTTGGTGCTGCAGGAGGTCTCCAGAAGCACTGCCATGTCGTTCCTGTACTTTCCTTTCTTTGCTTTTTTTGCGGTACTGGGGGTTAAATCTAGGGGCATTCTACCTCCAGGCTATACCTCCAGCCCTTTTTATTTTTTATTAGGTCTCACTAGACTGCTGAGGCTGCCTCGAAACTGCAACCCTCCTTGCTCAGCCTCCCAAGTACTGGGATTACAGGCGTGCACCACCGAGTCAGGCGCTGTACAATTGCTTACTTAATAGCTTTTCTCTTTTTTCCATCCTTTGGGAACAACCTATTTACTGTTTTCCGGTACCCAATACTTAACGCAATGCCAGGATTATTACAAAGCTCCCATAATAATTGTTTGGTGGATAAATGAATTGTTGGTTGTTAGTGAGTAAAAAAAAAATCTCAATAACATTTTTATCATAATGATATCATTTCAGATAAAAGGGAAATACTTAATAATGTAATAAATTAATCTCCATACAGGTAGCCAATTGAATGATCAGATTTAATTTTTTTCTGCTCTTGTTTTATCTAGGATATTATAAAAAAACTGTTGAAGATGCAAGGTTCTAAGCATCAAGAAAAGTTTTGGATTAATTTATGCTATAGTAGCAACCAATCAAAACAGACTTGTCTAGATGGCTTGGACAAGTAGGTATCTTCATGCTATTTTAAAGCATCAGTTGCAGAGTAGCAATAGTAATTATGTAATTATCTAGGGTGCTAGCTTAGATGATCAACAAAGTAATGAAAACCCTTTTAAGTCACAGGAGATTATGTCTAATGAGATTTAAAACTATAAAAGACACAATTTTTCGATCTTTATTCAATACCTATCTTACACTTCTAAGTAATAAAAAAAAAATTTTAAACCAGCATCATTTGTAATTGGTGAACAGTGACATTTAGTTTCATTTCCAATACTTATTTCCTAAAGCCTCTCTTCTTTTTAAGATTTAAAACTATAAAAGACACTTTTTTTTTGCTTGCAGTACTGTGGATGGAACCCAGGGGCATTCTACCTCCGAGCTACACCTCAAGCCCTATTTTTCATTCTTTATTTTGAAACAGGGTCTCACTAAGTTGCAGAGGGCCTCACTAAGTAGATGAGGCTGACTTTGAACCTGCGGTCCTCCTGTCTCAGCCTCCCATGTACTGGGAGATTACAAGCCTGGGCCACCACGTCCAGCTCCTCTCTCTCCTTTTTATCAACTGCATCAGTAATATAGATGGGGGGAAAGTGGCAAAAGATTTAATCAGTCAATTATCTATATTTGACGAAAGTCTTACTCTCCATAGACAATCCCATTTAATATGCATAAGTTTTTGATACTGTTAAGTAATCCTACTCAGTTTGTATGAAAGATTATTCCGATTCCTCCAGCTCAGATGGAGCCATTCAAAATTTGTCCCTTAAATGAATTCCAATCATGTTTAATGGACAGGCCCAAATGATTTATATTCTTGTATAAGCCAGCTAATTTTCTAAGCACAGAGCGCTTTTATTTCTCTCAACCATAATAATTACATATGTACTGAGGCACTTTTGGAAGGACCGTGGGATTGGGATCAAGACTATTTTCATAATGCCATGGAAGCGTAATTTGGTCTTTTAAACCCGATCTTCCCATGAGTCCAGGGAGGTATATTCCTGAAGCCTCGTGATGTAGTAAGTCCCAGCAGACTAAAAGCTAACACATGTGCAAGAATCCACTTATTTTTTATTAAGTCAAATACTTAAAATATTTGCTTACATATAAAGTAATGTCAGCACCCTATTGTTTTGCGAAATATAATTGTTCTTTTGAACAATTCTTTTGAAGGGGTTACTCAATAACCTCAAAAATTGAAAGGAGTCCTTAAAACAAATTTTGGGGACCTTCTCTTGTAATAAAAAATCACTGATTTTTCTCATCAAAATGCTAAGCTATAGAAGACATTTAGTTCACTGTAGCAGCGTATAGAAAAGTTTCATATTTTTCCTGAGCACACTTAGAGGATAATCAGAACTAAGCATTTTTACCATCCTACCTCCATTAACTTTTGGTTTTTAAATTTTGAAACAAGGTCTTGCTAAGTTGCTGAGGCTGGCCTTGAACCTGTGATCCTTCTGTCTCGGCCTCTCAAATACTGAGATTACAGGCATGCACCACCACGCCTGGCTCCCACTGACTTTTGAATGAAATAAATACTCTCTTAAAATTTAGAAACTTCTTTTTCCATTAAGTTCACTCTTTTTTTTTTAGATAGAATTTTAAAAGTTGAATCTGAGCATTTTAGCTAGCTTTATCATTGTCTAAGTGGAAACACGGGGTTATAGAGTTCCCTTCTCAGCAGCCATCTTCTCCCTTAATTTTTTGTGTGTGTGTGTGTGTGGTACTGAGGATTGAACTCAGGGGCATTCTACCTCCGAGCTACACCCCCAGCCCTATTTCTTATTCTTTATTTTGAAACAGGGTCTCACTAAGTTGCCGAGTGTCTCACTAGGTAGCTGAGGTTGGCCGCGAATCCGGATCCTCCAGTCTCAGCCTCCCAAATGCTGGGATTACAAGCATGCGCCACCACACCTGGCTCCTCCTCCCTTAACTTTTTTTTTTTTTTGCGGTACTAGGGATTGAACTCAGGGGTGTTCTACCTCAGAGCTACACCCCCAGCCCTATTTTTTATTCTTTCTTTCTTTATTTATTTTTGTGGTACTGGGGATTGAACTCAAGAGCATTCTACCTCCGAGCTACATCCCCAGCCCTATTTTTTATTCTTTATTTTGAAACTGGGTCTCACTAAATTGCGGAATGCCTCACTAGGTAGCTGAGGCTGGCCGGGAACCCGGATCCTCCGGTCTCAGCCTCCCGAATGCTGGGATTACAAGCGTGTGCCACCACGCCCGGCTTTATTCTTTATTTTAAAACAGGGTCTCACTAAGTTGTGGAGTGCCTCGCTAGGTAGCTGAGGCTGGCCACGAACCCAGATCCCCCGGTCTCAGCCTCCCAAATGCTGGGATTACAAGCATGCACCACCACGCCTGGCCTCCCTTAACTTTTGAATAAAACAAATATTCTTTGTAACTTATACATTAATAAATATGCCAAAGAAACATGTTTTTGTACATTTTAAATAAATGAATCTTAATTTTCATTCAATAGAATTGATATAAAAAGTAAGTTTTATTTATTTTTTATTTTTCAGCACAGATTTTTTATACATTTCTTGAGTACAACACGGTTATATAGACATTTATGACATATCAATCATTGTCAGATCACAAATAGCACCAGATGCTTAATCTTACCTGTCATGGGGTCTCGATGAGTCATTCAACGAGCCCTGTCAGGTTGATTTGCCCTGAGAAAATCGAACCCGTCATTGACTACCAGGCCCTGTGCGAGGCAGTGCTTGCATTTTTATTCCATGTAAATCTACTCACACTAATATGTGGAAGCTAGGGAGAAAATGGGACATAAGAGGGACACCAGATGAAGAAGGAGAATCCTTAAGTGAACAAAGAATTTGACTTATTTGAAGGTGATGGGGGGAGAGAGGACACCCTAATGAGCATGATGTACTTTCATGAACACATCAAAGTCAATCACTTAAACTGACCTTGAGAAGGAGGGAGGAGGAGGGAGTGGGGTGGGAATTGGGGAAGGGTTAAGTGAGAAATGTGTGCATGGATATCTTTACCTATACTAGCTTGTACCTAACAAAGGTGTGTGATTACAATGCACCAAATAAGGGAAAGATTAAAAAAAAAAAAAAAAGGATTTGTTAAAGTTACACCAGGAGATTTTTGATCTATGTAATGGGGAGCCCATTTCTATTCATGTGGCAGAAACAGCTAAGACATTTGTGGATTGGCTTCAATCCTTGGTGCCTACCTGGCCCTCGTTTACCTCCTTGCTGGGAGGAGTTATCAGATTAGCAGCAATAGTCATTCTAGGCTTTTGCATTCTACCACTCCTATGCCTTGTGATCAATGCCTATGTTAGTATATTAGCAGATTTACATGGAATGAAAAGTAAGTTTTAGCTGGGTGTGATGGTGCACACCTGTAACCCCAGTACTTGTGAGGCTGAGACAGAGCGATTACAGGCTTGAGGACACCCTCAGCAATTTAGTGAGGGTCTCAGCAACCTACAAAGACCCTGTTTGAAATAAGAAATAAAGTAGGGCTGGGGGTGTAGCTCGGAGGTAGAAAGCCCCTGGTTCAATCTCCAGTACCACTAAACAAATATCAAAAAATACATAAATAAACAAAGTCAATTTTAATTTATAATTGAAATTCTCTTTTCTTCCAGGTTTCAAGTAAAGAGACCTGACAATGTTTATAATCAATGCAAATATATAAAAGATGGCCAGTTTCTTGCTGGCCATTGCGCAGAGCGTGGTTATTGTATATGTAAGAAGAAGACGACATATATGAAAGAAAAGAGGAAATGACAAAAATTTCACAAGATGACGTTTTAACTTCATTTAAAGAAAGCTTTCAATTTTCTGAAAATGTGTATGTTTAAACTATTGAATACCTTACAACACTGTTTGTAATAAACATGATATCAACTAATTAGACATGTTAATTCAAAGGACCAGACACGGGGCATGTTAGTATAAAGAACAGTAAGGATGGAAGGAAGAAATTTTAAGAATACAGAAGAGCTTCAGAAGTTTCTGATGCTTGAAGCTTTTAAGTTCTGTAAAGTTCTAAAAACTGGTCAAATAACACAAGCTACTAGGTCAATCAAAGAAAAAAGTACTGTAAAGATGAAAGTTAAAATCTAGAAACACTCAGAGGAAAATTATGTTCAATAGAAAGAAATTTATGATGTCTGACTTTACTTCAGGGGGAAAAAAAAATGAAGGTGATAAAAGAGGCAGAACCAAACTAAAACAAAACTGAAAGCTCTGCCCTCCTAGAATTCTATATCAATCATGTCATCCAAATGTATAGTTCAAAAAACTACGGTAAGAGTGTCTGGTTCTATCAAGTTGAAGTAGCACATTCCAAAAGGTTCTTGAGTGTGTGTGTGTGTGTGTGTGTGTGTGTGTGTGTGTGTGTGTGTGTGAGAGAGAGAGAGAGAGAGAGAGAGAGAGAGAGAGAAAGAAAGAGAGAGAGAGATACTGAGTACTGAAGAAACCTAGGGCATTATACCTTCGAGTTATACCTTCAGCCGTATTTTATTTTTATTTGTTTTTATTTTTGAAAGGTTTCTGAAAGTCTCGCTAAGTTGTTGAGGTTGATGTGGAACCTGAGATGCTCCTGTCTCAGCCTCCCAAGTACTGGGATTACAGGAGTGGGCCACCATGCCCAGTTTGAAATGTTCCTCTTTCTAAAGTACACACGTTTAAAGAAAAAAAAAAAGTCTCCAACACAGAACTGTCAAGAGAGAGAGAAAATAAACAAACAAACACTCCAAACCAAAGTACCAGCAACAAGTAGTCAGGTAATAAACATTTTTGGTGATTTCTGCCCACTTCAGATACAAAACATCAGGAAAAATGGACAAATACCGCCTTCTCCTCGTCCCCCGCTCCCTAAGCACTTTGTCAGGGCTCCAGAGGGAAGCTGGTTTTACCCACAGTTTACATTCTGTATAATTCCACGGATAGAATGTTTTTGAAATGGTAAAACTATTGGAACAGAGAACAGATTGGTGATTGTCATGGAGAAGGATAGGAAAGAGGCATGGCTTCCTCCTCCGGCCAAGGGAGGGTCCTTATGAAAATGGCGATCTTTTGTGTCTCAAAGGAATCCGTATCAATTTCCTGCTCAGGGCAGTTTCCTGTGATGTCACCACTGGAGGAACTGGGCACAGGGTGAGCCCAGAACCTCTGCTTTATCCTCACAATTACAAGTGAGTCCATGGCTGTCTTGGGAAATAGCTCCATGTGATGAGGTAGAATAAAAGGAATAAAACTTAGGCAGAAAGGAGATGGATTAGGAAGGGAAGGAAAATGTACTTTTGTTTAATAGAGCTTGCTCGTCCTTAAAAAGCAAGGCCCGGGACTTCCGGGAAGATGGCGACGGAGTGAGACACGTCTCAAGAGCCGCTGTGAGCTCGATTCAAATCAGTCGTGGATCCAGTTTTTTGAAAGAAGAAAAAAGCAACAAAAAGGTGGGAAACGCTGCGAAAAGTGGAATACAGCTGAGCAGAACCCGGAAGGCCGACCAGGGAGAGCAAAGAAGTCCGTCTCCGCGGCCCTGGCGCCACGCCGCCAGGCATAAGCCGCCACTGAGCTGGCCCCGGCATGGAGTCTACTAAGAAAGAAATACACAACAACCCTCTGCACCCCACCGGCCAGAGCTGAAGTGAGCGACTCCTGAACTCCTCATCCTAGCCAGGCGGCATTTCGAGGCACCTTCGACAGAGACCGGAACGCGTGGTACGACCAGCTTAAGCCTGAGCAGGCCCATCCCAGCTCACCTCTCCTCACGGAGCCGGAGCAGAGAGAACTGCACCCCAGGGCTTGGGTCAGGACTGCGGCAGGAACAGTCTCTCGACGGAAGGGGGAGAAGCAAATCGGCCCAAGGGTGAGTGGGGAAACGGGCAGCTGGCTGGAGTCTGAGGAGCAGACAAGGGAGAGCCGGGGAGTCGGCGCGTGCGCAGCAGTAGCAGCCGCCATCTTGTCGGCCGTCCACAGCAGCAGAAATCTGCCCAAAAGACCTGCAGAGGCCAAACCAGGTCTGTTCTTACAAACTTGCAGGGATTTTTATCTTGCTACTTGCTGACGTTGCTTGTTTTCTGGGGTTTTTTGCTTTGTTTTGTTCCGTTTTTACTCTGTTTTCACTTTGCCTTGCTACAATTTATGTATGTTTGTTCGGAGGATTGGTAGC
>PVLC010002338.1:39093-117310 GCA_004027655.1 Graphiurus murinus | reverse complement strand
AGACTGATACATGTGTATCTATGTTTATAGCAGCTCAATTCACAATAGCCAAACTATGGAAGCAGCCAAGATGTCCAACCACAGATGAATGGATTACAAAACTATGGGATATGTACACAATGGAATTTTACTCAGCCATAAAGAAGAATAAAATCATGTTCTTTGCAGGAAAATGGATGCAACTGGAAAACATATGTTTTTTCTCATATGTGGAAGCTAGGAAAATAAAGAGTAATTGGGATACAAGAGGGATTTTAGATAATGGAGAAGAAAGCCCAGTGGAGTGTGGGAGGTGGTCCAAGGGAGGGGGAGAATTAATGAAGGAAACACTTCCGCTGGGAATATCAATGCCAGTCTCAATATCATGTTTGGGGAAGAGGAGGGAGTAAAGAGGGAGCTGGGGGAAGCTCACCAAGTGCTGTGTGCCTACCACTCTGAACTACATTAAAATGTAAGACCACAATGCACCAATAAAGATATATTAAAAAA
Organism: Graphiurus murinus; assembly: GCA_004027655.1. Lineage (NCBI taxonomy): Eukaryota > Metazoa > Chordata > Mammalia > Rodentia > Gliridae > Graphiurus > Graphiurus murinus. The sequence goes on along the minus strand of PVLC010002338.1, from coordinate 116,821 downwards.
AGAAAGAAAAAGCCAGGCACGTGGCACATGCTAGTAATCCCAGGATTTGGGAGGCTGAGACCGGAGGATCCGGGTTCGCAGCCAGCCTCAGCTACCTAGTGAGGCACTCCTCAACTAGTGGGACCCTGTTTCAAAATAAAGAATTAAAAAATAGGGCTGAGGGTGTAGCTCAGAGGTAGAATGCCCCTGAGTTCAATTCCCAGTACCGCAAAAAAAAAAAAAAAAAAAAAAAAGAAAATATGGTTTCCATGGTCAAAAATGTATTCAACCTTTTAAAAAGCACTCTGGTTATATATAAACCTATCAAAGCTTTGGCAATTCTCATAGCAAAGAAAACTACTCTATTTCCCAAACACATGGATTACTTCCCTACCCCATAAAAGGATTATTAAAATCATTGAATTTTCCATGGAATATTCGTAGAGAAACCATAACAAAGAATATACTAAGATTTGAGGGAAACAGAGTTCTTCTTTGAGAAGAATATTATACTATATATATTATACTATATATTATATATACTATATATATTATACTATATATATAGTATAATAGTATTAGTATAGTATAGTATATATATATAATTATATATGTATGTAATTATCAGATGAAATAAATGGTATTAAAGAGGCAGGACTTCTATATTAGAGAAGTAAGGAGATCCAAAAAACCCTTTTGCCAGAAAGCACCAAATAAAACTGGACAGAAATTTTAAAAGGACCATTTCAAGACACTGAGAATTGACAAAAAGCACATAAAAATTGAAAATTGCTTATTCAAGAAAAGCTGCTGAGCAGTCAGAGTCTGTTGTATTTCTATCTGATGTTGCTTCCATCCCACCTTGCCTAGCCACCTCTTCCATCAGCGTCTCTTTACCAGGATGGGTAAGGCTGAGGAAATAGGCATTGCCAAAGGGGACTGAATTGATTCAAAGTAAAGCATAGAAAAACCTCACAAGATTTTCCAATGATCTTTGTAGACAACAAGTGGGGAAGGCCTGTGTCACACAGGTAGCCTGCGGTTACCATCCTGGTTGGAGCAAACAGGGGACTGCAGAAACTGAGCAGAGAGATCCAGGAAATGAGACAACCATAGTAAGACGTGAGAAGTTCCTTAAATCTTTGGTGGCCTGGGAGGCTCAGCACATGCAGGAGACTGTATGCTTGCTCAGAATTGCCCAAACAGGGCCTAGCTGTTGGCACATCTCTTACTGCACATGAGGCCTCCTGCGGGTATGCAACACATACACACAGCCAGGCAACCGGAGGCTGACACCAAGGCCATTTCCTGGTTGATTTGGTGGATAAAGATACAAACAGCCACTTCTTAATTTTGACCATTTATTACTTACGTAGCTAGAAAAAAAAAAAAAAAAGAGTCGCTAGGGAAAGGGAAAGTGCTAGGCTCCCAGGTTCATTTCAAACATATCAGAAAATATAACCGTGAAACACAAACAATGGCAACATGAATTATGGGATACCCGATTACGGAGGACCTAGTTCCAGATTATAATTTTGTAGTTTGCAGCCCTGTTTTGGTGGGATGTGAGGGATAGGGCAGGAAGTCTCATCTCACATCACAACTCAGAAGGCAATAGGAACATCTTATAACAACTTCCTTCGGAAGTCAGAGAAGCAAATGAGAGATGGCTTTGGAGCAGCACCTTACAGGCCTCCTCTCCTCTCATTGCACAGGAAATTCCAAGGCATTTCACCAAAATTCAGACTTGATCAAACCTTTGCATGGCTGGCCCTCATAAACACCTACAAGGCCTACAGGAACCATGGTGAAGTCACTCCCCTACAAGGTACACATGGCAGAGCCTAGCAGAAAGTAACTGCAGAATGGGCATTACTTACAAGTGCATAAAAACATTTGCCAAGATAGGCCCTGTTCTGGGATATAAAACAAGTCTTGATAAATTTAAAAGGGTTGAAACCACACAAAGTATGTTCTTCACACACAAGGGAATTAAACTGAAAACTCAACAATAGAAAGTAACTTGGAAAATCTCCCTAGATATTTGAAAATTAATGCACTTTCTAAAGAATTCATGATGGATCAGAGAAGTCACAAAGGAAATTAGAAAATATTTTGACCATATTAAAACAACAATACAAAATACCAAAGTGTATGTGATTTCCCCATGTTTAAAAACATATTAATCTTTTGAACACTATATTACAAAGAAGAAAGATCTCAGATCAACAGCCCAAGTTTGCACTTAGAGAAATTAAGAAAGAGAAAGAAACTGAACCCTAAACAAGCAGAAGAAAGTAAATAATAAAAAGCTTTCTATAATGCTACAAGAGTAGTCAAGGTTATGATGCAGGATAATCATATAGATCAATGAAGCAATTGAGAGCCAGGAATAAACTCTTATATTTATGTTGAATTATTTTTCCATGAAGGTACTAAGACAATGGTAAAGGGACAGTCTTTTCAACAAATTGTTCAGAGATGATTGTATATCCACATGGAAAAAATATTGACTTTTATCTCATACCATTAACAATGACCTCAAAATGGACCATAAATATAAATGTAGGAACTAAAGTCAGAAAAGTTTCTAGAATAAAAGAAAGGAGAAAACATGGGGAAAGAGCTGGGGTGGCAGCTAAAAAGCCTGAGAATCTTGTCTGACAACTCTTGTCAGTCCTGGTATGGATTAACTACAGACTGAAATGAGCAGAGGTCAATGAACAAAGCCCAGGTTAAAAAAAAAAGTACAGCATCAACAGTTGGGCATGGTGGCACACACCTATAGTCTCAGTACTTGAGAGGCTGAAGCAGGAGGATCACAGCTTCTCAACCAGCCTCAGCAACTTAGGGAGGCCCTCTGCCATGTAGCCAACCCTGTTTCAAAAATAAAAAATAGGGCTTGGGGTATATCTTAGAGGTAGAATGCCCCGGAGTTTAATCTCCAGTAATACACACACACACACACACACACACACACACACACACACACACACGTACAGCATCAGCAACAGTAGCAGGTCATGACCATGCATTCTGTTGGGATTTATGGTTTCTTCAATGAAAAGGAATGCCAGAACATTCCAGAAGAATTATATAATGACAAGTTGAATGGGAGGGGGGGAGAGAAAATTATGGCCCTAAATGTGGGACAAACTATAATTTCAGGGTAAAAGTATATTGTGCCAAAGAACACACAGAAGGACATTGGCACACCTCTCCAGCATAACGAGATAGGAGAATGCAGCAATATTTCGCAACAATTGCTTTTCCTGATGGACTTGGTTCAACAAACACATACTGATCGTGCTTCCTGTGTGCAGCATGCCTGCCCACCTAAAGTTTATATTCAGGAGGCATCAGACTGGTTTAATGAAGGATGCAGACTCTTTTGAGTGGGATGAGTTTTTCTTAGGCCCACAGGGCTGGATGGCATCAACTACTAAAGTTTGTCTCATCTTTCTAGAGTTTATGAAATGTCTCCTTTATTTCATATTTTTCTTCATTTGAGAGGTTTGCAAAAATTAAGTGACTAGTCAATCTGAGGTTGCCCTGAGTGGTAGGCTGAATAATGGTACCAAAGGTAGCCATGCCCTAGTCCCTGGGACCTGTAAGGAATGTCACCTCTCATGGTAAAGGACTTTGTAAGTGTGACTCAGTTAAGGATCTGAGTTGGGAAATTATCCTGGATTATCTGGGCAGGCCCAATGTAATAACCACAGGGAACCTTACAAGAGAAGGTAGCAGGAGATGTGAGGATGGAAACAGGAGAGGAGATACTGGGAGGAAGAGTGAATGAGCCAAGGAATGTGGGCAGCTTCTAAACACTAGAAGAGGCAAACAAACCATTCTTTCCCAGAGGAGCCAGAAGTCCTATGGATGCCTTGATTTTAGCCCCATAAGACACATTTGGACTTTTGAAATGCTGAACTGTGAGAGAATAAATGTGTGCTGTCTTAAGCTCCTCAACTTTGTGGTAGCAGCAATAAGATAACTACGTTGTTAAAATGTATTATGGCAGCCACAAGATAACTAAGTTGCCTGGGTCATGCTCCTGTGGCTCCTGTGCAGTATTTTCAGTGTCAAAATAAGTTGATGTTCTTGGTGCTCAGCTCCCATTACATTTGTGCAGTTATATTATTGCTGAAAACTTTTGAGTTGTTCACATCAAGCAGGAGGTCTTACAGGAAGCCATGGTATTTTTATAAAGAGGAGGCAAGAAGTCTTCACAAAATTACATGGTTTGGATATTTTCTTCCCAAATTCATAGCTAAAAGAGGAAACTTCTGCTTTTTCAGTTGCTCAAATAGGCAACCTCATTTGGCTTGGTTGGACAAATTGTTAATTACTCTTTGACTAATTAGCATTCCTTATTAAAAATGACCAGAATTTCATAAATACTATGTTTTAAAGACTTCAAGTGGGAGAGACTAAATGGGGTCGGAAACGATCCTGGTACTCTAAAATCTTATTTTTTTCTTCAAGGATCATCTTGTTTTGCCCAGCTGCATTCAAATGTAAACAACCAAAATAAAACCTATGTTGACTTTCACTATTGGACCTATTTTTTCTTCCAATAAATCTGAATATGGTAATCATATATTTGCCCTTTGTCAAAATCCCTACAGCCAATTTCTAATTCATACATTTGAGGCTTAAAGAAAATTGATTTTTTTCTGCAAGAAAGATTATAAAGCTAATTTCCCTAATGTCCTGTGATTCACATAAGTGTCAATGGTAAGAGAGATTATGCATATTCAAATTTCAAAATTCGAGTAATTGCTTAGGTTTCCTGATAGTTTCAGAAAAAGAAAGAGTGGTAGATTCTATTTTAAGAAGATACAATGTATAATTTTAAAAGAGTGATTTTTATTTTTCAAAAGACCTTACCTTTGCATAAACTTTAGGGTAGATATGTGAAATTATTCTAGAGAGCCAGAAATTGACTAAGAAAGAGAGTAGGGCTATCTGATCTAAGAATAGGAAATAGATTCCCATTGTATCTGGCCTTGTTGGACACCTTCAAACAACTTACAGAAAATTAGTGTTTTAGAAGGTCCTGGGGTCAATCGTACTTAAAATGCAAACCAAATGTAAGCTCCCAAAGTAGAAAGGAAAGAATCTAAGAGCTACCATCATTTATTTACCATTGTAACCATAGTACCTAGAACAGGCTCTTGACAGATGATGGACTCAATATTTGTGGAATGCACGCCTGAATAGGAAAGGGCAAACAACTACAAATATATCTAAATGGAACTAGCTTATTTACTCTCAGTAGAATCACCGTTACTGGAAACAAATATTTGAAATGTCAGAGTACATAGGATACTTTATTAAGCAAAGAACACTTGCATTATTAAAAGATTGTCCTCAGAAGGCAATACCTTTTTCAAGGGAATATGTAACAGGTTGTTATTCTTTAGTAATGAAGAATCATATCATGGTTTCATGTTTCATAGAAACTAGTTGTTTTCAAGGCTGCCCTATAGACTCATTGGTTTAGCAGGGAGAGCAGAATATTTGGGTCCAAAAGTTTCTGTCCCTGCAATATAGGCACCAAGACAGGGGTTTACATCATGTAATGTTCCTCATCATGAATTGAAAATTGTTAGTAGCATTTGCTAGATGAAATATATAGTGATATATAACATCCTCCTTAATGTTAAGTACCAATTTTCGTAAAAGAGGAATTCTCAGCCATTTGTGACTGGTGACGATGACCCATGCAAACGTCAACTTGGAATTCTGACATAAATCAAGGCCATGTATAGTGTACTGCCTTGTGGACAGTGTTGAGCCATTTTCTTTTCTTCATAAATAATAATTAAGCCAGAAATTAAAAAGCCAAGCCATCTTAAACTCAAAGGAGGAGTCCTTCACAGAGTTCTGCAGGGCTAAAAGTTGAGAAATGTACTGAAATTTTTCTGCATCACAGAATGATGTTTTCATATTTTTCCTTTTACAAAATAACCTCTTGCAAAATTTGTTAGATTGTTCCCATGAGTTACATTTTTTTTGTTTGTTTTGCGGTACTGGGGATTGAATTCAGGGGCATTCTACTCCGAGCTACACCCCCAGCCCTATTTTTTATTCTTTATTTTGAAACCAGGTCTCACTAAGTTGCGGAGTGCCTCACTAGGTAGCTGAGGCTGGCCTCGCGAACCCGGATTCTCTGGTCTCAGCCTCCCGAATGCTGGGACTACAAGCATGTGCCACCATGCTCGGCTGAGTTACATATTTGAAACAATTTTTTTTTATAAATCACAAGGTAGTAACACCATTCCCCAGTTTCATAGGGACTTTGTATATTTTGATAAAATTGTATGCACTACTGACCTTTAGTAAATTTTATATGACGATGAAAATAGTGTCATTTTTAGTACTAATCAAAAAGCTATCTTTTATTTGTGGGCAAAATGAAAAGTCATTCTATATTTTCCTTTTATAACTGTAACCTATGTAACTAATTCTGCAATTAAGAAGAAGAAAACTCCCAAGTCTTTATCTCATAATTTTAGTGAGAAAAACAGATGGAAGGAAGTAATCAGGTGCTAGAGATTTGTGAAAATGAGGTGATACTACCAATAAAAATGCTCATATTTTCTAAGTTCCTATATTATAGAATTATCCCAAAGAATTCTTTCTGGCCATGAACATAATTTTTAATGCTAATAGCATCTTTTAATTAGAACTGTAAATTAGCATCTATTATACCATTTCCTCTTGCTGTGACCAACCCACCTTTCATTACCTGAAACTATCATCTGCTAGACAGATGTGTGTCTCTTGGCTATGTCAGCACAGTTTCTGCATCTTGGTAGAGACCAACGAACCATCTATGCCTTTCTCTTGTCCTGTTTGCTCCTTACCTAGATACACTTTTTTCTCTTTAAACTCTTTATGGTTTTTTATTTTTTTATATATTTATTGCCTGATAAATTACATTGAATTTTAAAATAACGGCTGGTATAGAGGGTGGCATGGGGTTCTGGAATGAGCATATATTTAATTTTCTGAGGAACCATTAAACTGCTTTACATAGCGCCTGAAACATTTCACTTTACTACCATCATTGCCCAAGGGTTACTTTTCTCCACATCCTCATTACCTACAAAGCTAAGAGACAAACCCAGAGTGTGGTCATGTCATCTAATTATTGCCTGCCTTGGTCCTGCTGCCAGTTGTATAGTCTCTTAATTAATCCTCAAATGTCATTCTACCAAATTCTCTTTTTCATGGGTTAGAGTCAGCTTCTGTTTCTTGCAACTAATGATATTAAATGATAAAGGGAATCATTTCTGCTTATGACTCTAATCTCATCTATGTTGTGTTGGTTTTTACTAGCTTCACTTTTCAAAGAATCCCTGGAAAAAACCGAAGGCAAGCAAATCCACTTTAACTTTATGAAATGTGTACACTTGATACAATGACGTCTGAGTCTGACATTGGGTGGGCCATTAGTGAATACTCCCATTTCTTGCTAATAGGTGTAAATGATGAAAGAAAATCCTTCTGCTGCTAAGAATATGTCTAAATAGATACTGCAGATATTGGAAAGTCTCCCTTTGGACAAGGCTGCTTCTTAAAGGAAAAAAGTAAAGGGAAATACACCAAGTGATATATGCCTGTATGTTTGTATCATTTTTAATCTCACTATGATGCATAATTACAATGCACCAATAAAAGTATAAAAAATGTAAAGATCATTCTGGGACAAGAAAATATTTTTTGCAGTATTAAACCCAGGGGCATTCTATCTCCAAGCTACACCCCCAGTCCTATTTTTTATTCTTTAGTTTTGAAACAGGGTCTCACTAAGTTGCAGAGGGCCTCACTAAGCAGCTGAGACTGGCCTCGAATCCAAATCCTCTTGTTTCAGCCTTCCGAGTACTGGGATTACAAGTGTGTGCCACCATGCCCGGCTTATATTTAAATTTTTTAATGATACACTTTGTGGGATGTAATTTAGACTTACTTTATTTTCTATCTCTTTTTAATTAAAATATGCCAAATGTTTTTAAAAAGGTATAGCACACTGACATTGAAAACTTTTGCTCTAAATATACCTAAAAATAAAAAAACATTTTTCTTAAAGACTGCATTAGATGCTCTCAAAATGGTTTTATGTGAGGAGGTCGTCCTGGGAGTTAGGCAGAGAAGTGTTTGACCTGATTAAAAACTAAATATTTGACCTTAATGATCAGACTGGTGAGTACTTTAAAGTCTCAAATTTGAACATTTGCATAAGTCTCATGACTGTACCAGACAGTAGAATAGTTGCATTTCATTTCACCCATGTCTGAAAGATTTTGTTAAACTTGAGGAAAAATTATTTTACACAAGAGTGCACTATCCAAGAAGGTAGTGATCTGTGTTTGTGATTGATACAGGTCTGTCTCCTGGATAGTGATTCAAATGGGAGAAGCAGAATAGATGGGTAATGAGTAAATGGTATTGAGGCATTCTAACTGTGACAATGATCACAGCAATTTTTCTCTAGGTAGAAGCATGCAACAGATAATTTGGGAAACTGCTCAGAATGTTTCATTTTATTTCCTTTTTATGTCTTAAGAAGAAATTTTGTTAAGAGGAAATAACACTCTTCACTCATACCTAAATTTCAGTTGTGTTTCATGTATGTATACATTTTAATAATAAGTAGGAGTCTGGTCCTCTTATCTAATGATTTCAAAAGTTCAATTTATTCTTCTTCTTCTGGTTCAAGGTAGATGAGTAATCTTGGACTAGACTAGGCAAATCCAGTCATTCCACCAAACTGGAAAGTCTCTCTTTTAGGTAGCAGGAACACAGTAGAATACAAGACATAAAGTGAGCATTTTGTTGAGAAAATAGAAAGTATTTTTAAAATAAGTAAAAAATATGAGATGATTACCAATTTTATACAGGGGAAAAATAAGATAATTTGACGAGAGAACAAAAGGGTAATTGCTTTAGACTGGGTGGCCAGGGGAGGTCCCTATGAAGATACGGACTTTCCACTGATTCCTGGGTTACAAGGAAGAGTTAATTCAAAATACCTAAGACAGAAATAAAGTGAAGAGTTCAAGAGAAAAACAACAAATAAAATACAGCTGGTATGTTTCATACACAGTGAGCAAAGTGGAGAATGGTTTGTGATGAAATCAGGAAAGTAGCCAGAAGTCATGACGATCATGGAAGCTCTGTTACTTCTGCTAAAGGGTTTAAATTTTACTATTTATATAAAGGGAAGCTAGTGGAAGGATTTAAGCAAGGAAGGGACTTTATCTGATTGACATCACTTTAGAAAAGGTGAGAATAAGAGTGGAAGTAGGGATTCCACTGTTGTACTCTGGGAAGGAGATATGTTGGCTGGGGCTAGGATGGAGTGGCGTTGACAGCAGGGAAATATGTCTATAGGTTGAAATAACAGAACCTGCTCATGAATTAGACATGGGATATGTGAGAAAGAGAGGAGTCAAGGATGACTTCTAGATTTTTGGTTTGAGCCACTGGATGGTATCATTTACTGAGATGGGGATGAGTGAACAAGTGAGTTTAGGGGTTGGTATCTGGTGTCCATCAACAGATGAATTGATTAAAAACTATGGGGTATACACACAATGGAATTCTACTCAGCCATAAAGAAGAACAAAATTATGTCATTTGCAAGGAAATGGATAGAACTGGAGAATATTATATTGAGATTGGTCAGTCATGAAAAGTGAAAGGTTGGATGTTTTCCTTCATATATGAAAGCTAGGGAGAAATTGATATACAAGAGGGACTCCAGACAAAGGAGGAGAAACCCTAGTGGAGTAATAGAAGGGGGCTTAAGGGTGGGAGGTTGGTGGAAGGAGGAAGACTTGATAAAGAAAATACTTCAATGGACATGATGTACATACACAAAATTATCAATGCCAATCTCAATGCCATGCTCAGGGAGGGTGAGGGAGCAGGGTGGGAGCTGGGGGAGGCTCACTGAACACTGTGTGTATGTATGTCTCTATCATTCTGAACTTTATCATGATGCATGGTTACAATGCACCAACTTAAAAAAAAAAAAAAAGAATTCCATCACGGTCATGTGATGGCATTGTCTATTAAACACCCACAGAGACACCTCAACAAGACAGGTTAATATATGAGTATAAGAGTCTGGAAGGGGAATTCAGCTTTTAGCATTTGTCAGCATGGGTGGTATTTAAAGTCATAGGTCTAAGTGAGGTTACATCAAAGGAGTATGTTACGGCAGAAAAGAGAATGGCACCCAGGAAAGAGCCCTGGAGCTTCAACATTTAGAGACAAGGGAGCAGAGGTGGGGACATCAACTAAAGACACTGAGGAAGCAGTGAGAAGAGAGGGAAATGACATGAGTGAAAGGTCATGGAATCCAAGAAAGAAGTGCTTCACGGAGAGAGTGACCAATTGTGTCAACCGCTGAGGAGTCAAGTTAGATAAACAGAAGAACTGGCCATGTTAGTGATGAGACCTCCAACAGAAGCCCTGAGGTCTGAGAGGATTCTGTATGCAACCTTGTATGGTTCTGCTTTCAATTTCAGTTAACAATTTCTGAGACTCGACTTGTTGCCAGATAGTAGGCCAGAGGAGTGAGATGAAAGATTTCAGTAGCCTAGCTTGGAGGAGAAAGACTTGGGAAAGAAACATTATAATTCAATATGATAAATCATATAACAAAAGGCTATTCGAGAATGGCAGAGTGACTAAGAGATGTATGTAGTCTTGGCACCATTGCGTATTAAAAGCATGATAAATCATGTTATTTTTGTAAAGTGAGCCTAGCAATACCCATCTCACTGAGCACATCATGCCAGAGTAAGTATTTAATAAATGCCAGCCATGGAATGGGAACTCAGAAGAGGAATGAGGTCTGTTTGGAAGAACCAAGTCAGATGTCACAGAGAAGATGAGATTTCTGAACTGACTCCTGAAAGAATAGAGTGAGTCTCTCAGGCTTGGAGAGTATACAGGAATTCCAGGCTGCAGACAGAGAAAGAATGAGTGTAGCAAGAGCAGAAAATGCATGACCTGCAGAGGGGAAGGTGCTTAGTTCAGTGTAGTTAGTCACTCGGTGTAGGAAACATATAGCACTGAATTGAGTTGGGCTGGGACTAGGTGTGAATATCCTTATAGGCCATGTTAAACCTTGATCTTCAGGCAGTGAGAACTCAAAGATATTTGAGCAGAGGCATGGTCCAATTAGTTTGTTGTTGTTGTTTAGAAAGATAACTGCTAACAATCTGAAAGAAAGGAAGAAGGAAGTAAAGCTAGGAGCCTTTTCTTTCAAAGTCAGCAAGTTAGACCCTATAAAAACATTGCTGTAAATATAAGTAAAAAAGACATAGAGGCTGGGCATGGTGGTGATACCTATAATCCCAGTACTTGGGAGGCTGAGACAGGAGGATTGCAGGCTTGAAGCCAGCCTCAGCAACTTAGCAAGACCCTGTTTCAAAATAAAAACTAAAATAGGGCTGACTGTTTAGATCAGAGGTAAGACACTCCAAGCTCAATCCCCAGTACCAAACACACACACACAGAGAAAGAAGATAAACCTAAGAAAATCTGGCTTTTCTAATTCCCAAGAAGTCCAGAAAAAAAAAAGGGTGTGGTGGCTGTTAGAACAGTTAGAATGGTGGTGAGTACCAAAAGATGAGGACAGTGGTGGAGGAAGGGAGACAAAGTGTGGAGTCTATGGACACAGATGAAGGGGTGAGAGGAGGAATTCAAGGAAATGCCAAGAGTCCTTGGTCTGCACGTGACCCCCCAAAATGGTATGGATCCAGAGATCTCTGGGTCAGGAGAGTCTTGGGGTAGAAGTGTAACTGAATATTGTGGCTGCCAAAGTAAAGGCTTTTCACAAACATTACCTCTTATAATCTTCTTAGCACCTTGCAATGTGGCTCTTATCAGCACTATGTTGCTTATAAGATGTGGAATAATTGAGATATTTGCTCAAGCCGGGCATGGTAGTGCACATCTCTAATTCCAGTAGTTGGGAGGCTGAGACAGAAAGATCATAGGTTCAAGGCCAGCCTCAGCAACTTAATGAGACTTTGCTTCAAAACAGAAAATAAAATAGGGCTGGGGGTGTAGCTCAGAGATAGAACACCCCTGTGTTCAATCCCCAGTACCAAAAAAAGATATTTTTTCAAGATCCTGATATGACAAATGTGTTCCTGAGGGGAGTTCTATTCTGTTCTCCCAGAAGCCCACACAGAACTCTTTTTAGTCCCCAGCAGCCTGTTGGGGAGCAAAAGTTTGTACTTTACTAGACACCCAGCAACTCATATACTTGTCCAAAGTCAAGCTTTTACTTACAGAAAAATCATTTATTTTTGTTTTTTTCTCAAATAATGCCACTCTGAAAATAAGAGCAAAATATGATTTATATTATCTTGCAAATTTACAAGATTTTAGTTTTGCCAAATTTAAATTCTGTAAGTATAATCCAGTATCCTGGACTGCAAGCCAGTATTCTTCATAAAAAAGAATATTTCTAAGCTGGTCTCTGGTCCCCAGTACAGACTCAGGCTCTACCTAGGTCAAGTGCATAAAATGAAGAAGGCACAAACAATGCAACAGGAGTATGGGACTGTTGCCGCTTTGTTATTCGGCATCTTTTTTTAACATGATAGGCATAAAAAATGTAATAGAAGCACACAGAGAGGGGCATAAGGTAAAAGAATATAGCTTCTCAAATCACACATCATCAAACATAACTCCTCACCAAGCACACAGAACGCCTTGCCTGCTGAGACACAGAGTCTTGAAACAAAGCCTGACATTTGGAACAGAGTGAGATATCGTATGATGAAGGGTACCTATTACACAGACAAAACAGAATCTAAAATAAATCTGCCAAGGAGAATGGTAGAGTTGCTGAAGCCTGAACTTACATCCCAGTTTCCTAGTAAGAGAGAATTCATGCACAATTCAAAGAAAGGAGGATCTCAGAGAAAACAAAGAACCCTGCCTATGAGCACAGAAAGCTATTTTATGTGCTACAAGTTTCTTTTTTGTAATTAATTACTTGCTGACAGTCATATGCATTAGAACTGTTATTAAAAAAAAAATAAGAATATTCTGCTCTAAGGATATAGCTCCTTGAGAAGACTGTGGTATCCCCAGGACAACATGATCTTGAGGTTGGGCCTGGCTTTATGCACCTCTTTCCATCTTTTCTACAATGCCTGCACCTCCCTTTGGCTTAAAGTCTCCATTTCCTTTAGAGAGAAAAGATTAGGGATTTGACACAAATCTCCCCAAAAGATGCCACACTTCAAAGGACACCAGACTCTGATACTGGAACAACTATTAAAGAAGACTATCAGAACAGGGAAATGAAGAGAATATGAAGTGGTTCGGGTTTCACAGCAGGATAATCCCTAATGAATTCAGGAATCAAATGAAGCCACCACTTCGCCAGTAAGCAGTCTCACTCTGCCCCCTGCAGGGCAGGAGAGGAGACGTTTTTGTTGGATTTGTTTCATGTTCCACTGTCTAACGTTGCTAACTTGACCCTCCAAAATCCATGAGTTCTGCATTCATAGATTCCACCAAATGTGGTCAAATTTATGTGCGTGTGTGCGTGTGTGTGTGTGTGCGTGTCTGCGTGTGTGTGTGTGTGTGTGTGTGTTAAAAACTTGCATCTGTAGCCAGGTATGGTGGTGCATGTAATCCTAGTACTTGGGAGACTGAAACAGGAGGATTGTATGTTGGTACCCGGCCTCAGCAACTGAGTGAGGCCCTCTGCAACTTAGTAAGACTGTAATAAAATAAAAAATAAATAGGACTGGGAGTAGAGATCAGAGATAGAATGCCCCTGTGTTCAATCCCTGGTACTACAAAAAAAAATTGCATCTGTACTGAAAATGTACAGTTTCTTCTTTACATTATTCCCTAAACAGTGCAAGTATAACAACTATGTGCATAGTTCAGACTTTTTGGATATGGGGATATTTGTATATACATAATAAGATAAGAATAGTATCCAAGTTTAAACCCCCTAGTCCCGTTTTATTTTTATTTGGAAATGGGTTCTCCCTGAGTTATCTAGTGATAACCTAGAACCTAATGATCCTCCTGTCTCAGCCTCCCAAGTACTGGGATTACAGGTGTGTACCACCATGCCAGGACCTTTGTTTTTGTTCTTCTGTTGTTTTGTTTTGTTTTTGATACTGGGGATTGAACCCAGGGGAATTTTAACCCTGAGCTACATCCCCTTTATAAATTTTTATTTGAAGCAGGGTCTTGCTAAGTTCCTGAGGATCTCACTAAGTTGCTGAGGCTGGCTTTGAACCTGCACCCCTCCTGTCTCAGCCTTTCAAGAACTAGGATTACAGGTGGGCACCACCAAACTCAGCTCATCAGGCATTTTTAATAGTTTTGTGCGGCCTATCATACAAGGACAGGTGTGGGTTTTTTCATTTGTAGCATTATGTCTTCATGTCCGTGCTCAAAAAATTAGGATTTGAGAGCATTTTGGATTTTCAGAATAGGGATGCTCAACCTGAGTAAATAGTCTAGAGATAACTTAAAATATGTGAATAGGTTATATGCCATTTTATATATGGAACTTGAGCATCCACAGACTTTAATCAGTGGGAAGATCCTGGAACCAATTCCTCACAGATGCCAAGGGATAACTGTATGGCTTTGATAGAAACAGAACAAGAAGCTAAAAACATTAATATCTATTAATATTAATGGAATTTAGCTTCACCAGGTTGGATTTGGTTTGCAAAGTTTATAGTCAGCAGAAGCAGCACCTGAGAGAACCAACAATCTTTCTTTCAAATGACAAATAAGAATCATTTAAAGTGTAAATAACTTTACAGAAGAATATAAGTCTTTCCCTTCACCTTAATGGACACAATTTGCATCTTTATGACTTTTCTGATTTTTAATTCTGCATGTGTTTAGGTTTAAATGGTTATAATTATACATATATGCTAAACTTCATTTTATTTTTTATCAACCATAATTTTGTGTGCTTCTTACAAAATACAGCTTATTATGTTAAA
Source organism: Graphiurus murinus (assembly GCA_004027655.1). Classification (NCBI taxonomy): domain Eukaryota; kingdom Metazoa; phylum Chordata; class Mammalia; order Rodentia; family Gliridae; genus Graphiurus; species Graphiurus murinus. Next base: position 101,816 of record PVLC010002338.1, on the reverse strand, counting down.
TGATTGTATCAAGTTGGTGGGTAATAACATACTTAAACATTCATACTTTAGGTTTAGGAAATTTTACAAATATTTAAATTAAAAGATGTATAGAAACCATTTGCTTCTCTTGGAATTAAGTATTTAAGATAACAGATACTGGTTGTGATGCCACACACCAGTAATCAAGTACTTGGGAGGCTGAGACAAGAGGATTGCAAGTTTGAGGCCAGCCCCAGGAACTTAGCAAGACTGTTTTAAAATAAAAAGTAAATATTTTATTGGTGCATTGTAATTGTGTATTATAGTGAGATTTATAGTGATACATTTATATATGTGCTCATAACATAAAATATCAAAAACAAAGGGGCTGAAATCAGAATATTATAGTGTACATGCATATCCAAGTTTATAGCAGCACAATTCACAATTGCCAAATTATGGAACCAACCTAGGTTTCCATCAACAGATGAATGGATTACAAAATTACAGGATATACACACAATGGAATTCTACTCAGAAATAAAGAAGAACAAAATTATATCATTTTCAGGAAAATGGAGTAATCTGGAGAACATTATATTAAGTGGAATCAGCCAGTCACAGAAAGTGAAAGGTCATATGTTTTCTCTACTATGTGGAAGCTAGGGAGTAATTGGAATACAAGAGGGACTTTAGATAATGGAGGAGAAACCCCAGTTGAACAATGGAGGGGTCTAGGGGAGAGTGGTGGTGGGGGAGAGAGAGAAGTAATAAAAGGGACATTTCCACTGCCGTTATGCACATATGTGAAATTGCCAAAGCCAATCTCAATATCATGTATGGGGAAGGGGAGGGAGGGAGGGGGCTAAGCTCACCAACTGCTGTGTGCATGTATCTCACTGTTACTCATTACGATGAACTACATTACAATGTGAGACTACAATGCACCAATAAAAGTATGTGGAAACACAAAGCAACAAACAAATTAAAAAGTAAAAAGTTCTGGGGGTGTTGCTCAGAGGTAGAATGTCCTTGGGTTCAATCCCTAGTATAAAAAATAAGATAAATACAACAGGCATGAAGACTATTGCAGATATAAAGGTTTTAGAGGAAGAATGGTTTGAGTTCATATCTATTGGCCATATTTAGGCAATGCACCCAGGAGAATATTATCACCTCTGAAGCTCATATGCCTTTCTTTATGATGGGGCTAATAAGTCTTAAATGGGAAAATACAAACATAGCATATATTATGTATTCACAATATGGTAATAGCACAGTGAAAAATCAGCCATTGCTCGCAGTATCAATCATTAAGTAGGATGTCCAGAGCCTTCCCTGTTGCTCCACTTCCAAACACAATCCAGTAAACCAGGAAACACAATGCCTATCAGTTTACCCCCTTTCTTCTACTTAAAAATGAGGGGTTTTATTTTTTCATTTTTATTAACATTCAATAATTTTACATACTAATGGGATACAGTGTGATATTTCAACACGTGCGTTAAGTAAGCACTGATCAAATCAGGGTAATTAGTATTTCCATCTCCTTGTCATCTCTTTATATTTGGAGACTTTTAAGCATCTCTCTTCTAGATTTCCATAACACATATAATAGATTATTGTGAAACTATAGTCATCCTATTGTGTTGTAGAACATTAAAACTTATTACTTCTATCTAACTAGTCTTGTGGTCTTGCTACTCTTTATCCAAACTCTTTCCTGTCCCCTACCCACCAGCCTTCCCAATCTCTAATGATCAGTATTCTCTATTCAGGTTAACTGTTTTTAGCTTTCACCTACGATGGGAAACAAGTGATACTCATCTTTCTGTTTGTCTTATTTCACTTAACACAATGTCTTCCAATTCCATCCATTTTAGTACATATGATAGAATTTCATTCTTTATAGCTGAAAATGCCTCATTATGCATATATACCACATTTTTTTAATCTATTTATCTGCTGATGGGCATTTAGGCTGCCTCTAAAATGTGGCTTTGTTCTGAAAAAAAAAAAAAAAGCAACGTGGATTCCTAGCTGTATAAAGGTGGCATCATCATCATAATTGTTATTATTCAAAGCATGATTTAACACTTATTCATAGACTTGAGATTACAGGATAAAGTAGAAAACTCATTTTCATGACTAATAATATTTTGCTATTTAAAAAGACCTCTCTGTTTTGCATGGCCTGGCTACCTTTCAAAGAATTAAACTCCTCCCTTGTCTTCTTGAGTACCAGGGTCTCCTGCTAGATGAGGTATGTTGATCATCAAGCATCCCCTTTCTGGAAGCTTAACTGTGTCCACGCTTGATGGCAATGGAACCTAGTCTTTGGGGGAGAAGAGATGCTTCTGGAGAATCATATTTTTTCACGGATAGCAAAGAAAAGATGGAATTGACAGCCATTCTCCCCCTGGCAAAAGAGCTGGGCGACTGGGCCACCTCTCCTGTCCCTTTGGCAGTTATGCCATAGGGAACCTATACTTAATGTTTATTATTTCAGTAACTCCATAGTAAGTGTATACAGCTACATATCACACATTGCCAGAGGTCTAATCTAGATTTACCAAACATGAGAAGAACATTTTCAGCCTTGAATAGATCTAATTCGTGGTAGCTTCTCAGAGGAATTCAGTATTTTGTTTTGTTTTGTTTTGTTTTGTGGTACTAGGGATTGAACTCAGGGGCATTCTACCTCTGAGCTACACCCCCAGCCCCCAGCCCTATTTTATTCTTTATTTTGAAACAGGGTCTCCCTAAGTTGTAGAGGGCCTCACTAAGTTGCAGAGGGCCTCACTAAGGAGCTGAGGCTGGCCATGAACCTGTGATCCTCCTGTCTCAGCCTCCCAAGTACTGGATTACAAGCATATGCCACCACACCTGGCTTGAAATTCAGTTTTTAAACAGTTCAAATGAGAGTTCTATTATCTTCTTGACCTGAATACTCAGATAGGAGCTAAAAATAACAAGCAAATAGTCTGGTTTAGCACACGGTTACACCTCCATTGAAGGCATGATTTAGAACAACAAAGAACCACCAAGCAGATCAGTTCACAAGAGCCATATCACCTTATCAGTTCTATAAATATTTAAAGCCACTGGCCAGAGTAAATAATTAGGAACTATCTATCATTGCATTACAGGTGACAATAGAGGTTACTCAGACATTCACACATACATAAGGAATGACTGATCCAAAGCTTCAATCTCATTAAACAAAATATAATAAATCTAAAAAAATTAATGTCCAGGTCTTCACCTGTCTACACTAATAGAAGGCATAGAGTAACATGATAGCACTTGCCAGTAATAATTCATAACACTGCTTATAGTATCAAGGCAATTGGTCAAATTCATCTTGAGCATTAATAGAATCTATATCAAGATATTATAGGTATTTCTGAAAATGTGAAGTGCCAAGGATATATTAAGTGAGTAGCTTTTGAAAAATAAAATTGTTTAGTGAATTTAAACCATGTTAGAGGGGGCTTGAACTTCTGTTGTATATATTAAGTTTAATAGAAATTTAAAATGCAGAAGGATTTGATGAAAAGAATTTGGGAACCTTGAGATGGGAGCAACACCTAGGATAGTGAGACCTAAGACATGGTCATGGTCACCCTAGATAAACATGTGCACACGTGCACATGCCCACGTGCACACATAAACACACAGATACATACACATCACATTACATATGCAAGTTTAAAAAATATCATAGACAACATGAGTGTGAAAGTAATAACTTAGTGTCTGGGAAGGTGGTAGTAGGCTGAACTTGATAGGGCCAGGATGGATGGTTGACTTTAGCAAGCTGGTTTGTAAGTGAAGCTTGGATCGCTTTAGCTCAGGGATGAATTACCCCAACATGTGTGGTTGTTTGCTTGTGTCTTCACTTGTTTTAATGGTAGCTCTCTAACAGGACATCAGGCTTGATCCTTTACACTGGCAGATGAAAAAAGAGTCCCTTTAGCATGTAGGTATCAGCCTTTTATGATATTAACTTGTATGAGTACCCTTTTAAAAGCAGCTAAGGCTTTTATTTCATCACAAAACATTTATTCTTCCTTTTTATGTATTATTCCATAAATTTACCAGAATAATTTATTATATAAATCCTTCTTAGAAGACAGGGACTTGAGAACACATTGATTGTTAAGATGTGTGAACTGAAGGGCATCTTCTAGGGCTGACAGTATAAGTTGTTCGTTATGTTACCAAAGATCATCTGCCCAAATATCACCAAATAAGTTTGTTGAACAGAATCCTTCCTTCTGCAGTCTTAGGCTCATATCCTACTAAAGGCAAAGATAGAAACTTGGTGAAACAGACACTATATGGAACCTCCATGAGCACTCACTAAATGCATAGCAAGCTTTTGAACTCATTCAGTCTCATTTCTATTTATTTTGTGTTCTCGATAGTGCAGAAATTTTTGCCAAGAGTCTTGAACCACAATGGTTGAGGAATTAAAAAGCAATGTGTGCTAGGGGGAGTCCTAATCTGCTGCAAAAATAAGACAAAACAAAGGGAAAATATGCCAGGTATTAAAATGCAAGTTTAACAGTGGCTTGAAATCCTTGTAAGGGAACAGAGAAATCAGTAAGCCATCAATTGGGGATAGGTGGAAAGTGTTTTGACATGAATAAAAAACAGCATTATCATCATGACTGACAATTGGCAAGTAGTAGAGAGGAGAAACAATTGTCTGAGTCGCATCTTACTTAAACTTTATTAGAAGATAAAATTCACGGGACTTCTTCGAAAAAACAGCAGTAGTTCTCCACACATCATCCCAGACCAGCAGTATCAGTACCACTTGGAATGGGCCAGACACATTAATTCTGAGGCTCTGTTTTACCCACTAAATTTGAAGCTTTGGGATGAGGCCCAGGATATGCATTTTAACAAATCTTCCAGGTGATTTTAATACTCTACAGTTTGAGAACAACTAGAATTATGTTTCAATTAATTGATCTTTATTTCCATGTTCCATCATCTACATCTGTGATGTGCACACAGGTGCACGTGTGTGTCTAATTTTTTTTTTTTTTGGTGGCACTTGGGCTTGAACCCAGGGGCATTGTACCTCTGAGCTACACCTCCAGCCCTTTTTTATTTTTATTTTGCAACAGGATCTCACTAAGTTGCTGAGGCCGGCCTCAAACCTGAAATCCTCCTGTCTCAGCCTCCCAAATACTGGGATTACAGGCGTGTTTCATCTCATCCAGCCTCTAACTTTTTTTTTTTTTTTTTTTTAGAAAGGATGTTAACCACCTGGGAGGCTGAGAAAGGTGGATTGCCTCAGTAATGTAGCAAGACTCTCAGAAGCCTAGTGAGATTCTATTTCAAAACAAAACAATAAAAAGGGCCGGGGAGTATAGCACAGAGATAGCACGCTCCTGGGTTCAATCCCCAGTGACCCTGCCCCTCAACAAAAAGAAAAAAAGAAACTGAGTCTCTGGGAGGTAATTTACCCAAAGTCTGATTCAGCGATTTCCTTTCCAGATTTCTACCCTACTCAAACACAAGTACATGTGTAGCAGTACCAAAAAGGGGGAGTACATTATATTTTTGCTTGTTTAAACTTAGTGGTATTAGTGAAGGGAATAATAAATGCACCACTAGGATTACTAAACAGTAACAAGTAACCTAAAATGGTAGGATAAGTCCAACAGGAAAATATACAAACATGTACGCCTTAAATTTTCTTTTTCTTAACGGTTCAGTATGAGTCCCTTAAAATTCTGTTGATGTGAAAACCATATTTGTTTTAATGTGGAAGGTGCCTCAGGCACATCTGTTGCTACTTTCTCAGATTACAGATGAGGAATATGAACATGTCAAGGTTTTACTGACCTGCCAAGGCTTAACAGCAAATATGTGATCCTGGGTCTATGGAAGAAAGCTCTCAGGTAAAAGTTTAACTCAAGTCGATATTCTTTACTTGGGGGCAGGGCAACAAAATGTTTACCCTTTATTTTTGTAGTTATATGGCTCATTTAAACCATCTTTCTGCTACGTAGCTCTTGCCAGGGGCTAGTGCTGAGACACATACCATCAGAGGAGCACATGTTCTCTCAGGAGGCCCTGGGCCAGCAGAGGGATCAGCACCGCAGAAGGGGCCCCAGCTGCAAGGCTGCCCTTGCCAAGGGAATGAAAGAGCCTTTTCAATCCCATTTCCTCCCTCCCCCATGCCAGGCACAGCAGTGGCGCCGATCCCCACCTTCCCTCTCTGAATGCATTCTTCAATTCTGGAGGGAAATCATAAGTGACTTGGCCAGGAAGGATTGCCTTGAGTGAGTAATGGGGTAAACTTATTAGTATTCATTACTGTTGTGTATTTATCTTCTCTATCTCTCCTTCCAGAGGGTGTTTGAGGGGAGCGTGCTCTATTTGCATTGACTGGTTCTCCGTCTCATCCTCTATCAGGCCTCTGTGTATTCAGAAGGTGAGGCCTGGAAAGGCAGGCCTGGCTTCGAGTCCTCATTGTCTCTATACTGCCAGGTTCACTGCCTCACGCACAAGGGCTTCATAATACTGGATGGGTTTCTGAGAGATCGTGGGAGAGCAATGAGGGAAATGGCCACGTTACAACCTAAGGAAATGTTCCTGTTTGTTGGCCAAGAGAGGTAGTTCCTGAGAATAGACTCCTTTATTTTTACTCTTCAAAGTAAAGCTAATAAGAGGGCATGAAGTCAAGGTAAAGTCACACGGAAGTAGAAGATAAGTCAGATCTTTATGTGTTTCCAAGTCTGGGCAAAGAGATCTTCCTGGGTTTTCTTGGAGGACAGTCCCTTGGGTTTGGAGCATCTCCAAACCCAAATCCAGGCATTTATCACAGCTGAGAAGTGAAGTAGAAGCTCTGCTTCCCAACAAGGATGGAAAAAATATTGCTGTCTACCTCCCTCTTTGTTCTCAGATCCCCTAAAAGGAGTTTACAGGGATTTTTCTTCTTCAAGTTAAACTATTTTAAATAACAATAAAAATATGCACATAGGTTGTTAGCCTATTATAGGCAATGTATTTTTAGAACCCAAATACACTCAAAATTCCAGCTGGAAACCAAGCTGAGGATCATATAAGGAGTCAGTACTTTGTGCATGATAGGTGTTCAAATATTTGGTAGATTCATTGAAATCGCCAATCTAGAAAAATAATTTCTATGTGGGTGCAAAGTTGGTGTGGGAGGAAAATATAAGATTGCCTTTGAAACAATGGGCAGTGTAGAGGGGAGAGGGAGGTGTGCCAGAGGGGGGGGTGGTGATGCTGATAGTGGCAGTAGTTGTGGGGTAATTTTGATGGGGGGATAGGACAAAGTCTATGGAATTTGTGGCATCCGAGATACATTTAGAAAGCAAAGAGCTGTGGAATTGTGAGGACTGTTCAAGAACAGCTGAAGGCACACTGTGGCTGAAGAGAGGATACAAAGAGAGAGAAGGAAGAGAGGGGAAACTGAGTTGAAAAGTCAGCCCACATTTTACGGAGGCCTTGAATGCTTTTCTAAAACAATTAGGTTTATTTTTCCAGGCAATGTGGAGTCATTAAAGGCTTTTAAGCAGGAAGATGAAGTGAACAGATTGTGTTTTAGAAAACACTAGTCACAGATGGAATAAAGATTCAATTAGAGATATCAGAGAGAGGAAGCTGTTGCAGAAGTCCAAGAAATGACAATCTTTAATAATCAGGCAGATTGTGGCAGTGGTTACATGAGTCTACATACAAATCTATTAAATTTCAAAGTACTATACACCTCCCTCTCAAGAAAAAAAAAAAAGAGAGCATGTAAAATCCAAATAAGGTCTGTAGTGTAGTTACTAGTACTATACCAATGTAAATGTCCTGGTTTTGATAATATCTTATGGTTATGTAGAATGTTACCGTTGAGTAAAGCTGGGTGAAGGTTACACAAAACTATTACTTGTACATCTTCTTATGGTATTTATTCCAAAATAAAAACTTAAAAAAACAAGGTGCGGCACTATCAGTGCTGATTCGGTAGGACATGCCCATTTAGGCATGCTGAGACAGGGTTGCTGGGTCATTTAGAGTAAGATATTGTGTGCTGGTCTTATTTTATGGCTATCTTGAACAGTGATTTAATTTCAGGCTAATTTTGAAAGAATGTGAACAACTGCACAAGCTAAAACAACTGGAACATTCATGCTAAATCTGTCTCCAGTCAGTAAAAACCCTAAATCTGTAGGAGAGTGAAAATCAGGCAGAGGCAGAGAAGACTGGATGGGAAATTTCAGAGAAGAAAGGGGAAACCCAGAAAGCAACACTTCAGCATTCCCTTGTGGCACTAGAGGTGAGAAAATAAAGATAGACAGACATTCAATCCAGTACATGATTTATCTCCAGATATGATGAGGGGAAAGAATTCTATTTTATTCTGATATTTTAATAGGAAAAGTAATAGGGGAAAAAGTAAACTCAACTAATAAAATCAATGTTTTTGGTTGTTCTTGCTTTCAGAAAAAACAATCATGAATAATTTTTAGATTTATTCTATTTTTATAGATCCTGAGGCATATAAGGACAGCTTAAAGAGATTTAGTTTCATGCTAAAGTGCAGTCTCTGGACCAACCCTGGGGAGCATCCCAGAAATGCAGAAACTCTGGCCCACCCCAGGCCTATGAAATCTGACTGCATTTTTAAAGGATAATCAGTGTCTGCACACTGAAGAACACGAAGCTCTGATCTAGCCAGTCCTGCCTTTCTACCACATTCATCAGAATCAACAGAAAGTTAATTACTATAAAGGACAATTGCTGCCAGCACTTTGGAAAACAACCTCACATTTAAAAAAAAAAACTGAGATAATTATTAATTTTTAAAATTCCCTAGAAACAAAGCCTTATTAAAACAAAACAAAACACTCCTTTTCCTCCTCCACATTATGGCCTGCTTTCTTGCTGCTGATTTGGGGCCAGCAGCTGAGAGGCGGCAGGCTCTGGGGCTGAGGGCTGTATTGGCACCAAGCAATCCCTCTGGCTCAGCTTGGTGGAGGGTACGACCCATGCCTGTCAACCAAACAGCTTCCACTTTCCACTTAGCCAAATCCTTGCGCTTTCCCTGCCCTGTGGTGTGGAGACCACCTAAGAAGGGCTGGATGCACAGAGATTCCAAACTGGAGAGAGAAAGTAAGGATTCTACATCCTGAGATAGGTCCTTATCTGACAGTAATATCTCATTCAGAATGTGATATTGGGATGCATTTTTTTAAAAAAATAACTAAGTCACAACTGGTCAGGTTGTCTAACAGAGATGCAGTATATGCATTGCACTCAATTTTAACTCTTGAGATCTGGATATGCCCATACCCTTTCACAGTAGGTCACCTCTCTAAACCTCTACTTCTTCTATAACACATGAGTAATGTTTGCTGAATGCCCAGAATGAGGCTGGAATGATAATAATGCCTGCCTAAAATGGATCTGCACAGCATACTGAAACCCTTGGCTTATCACACAGGCATAAAATATTTTGATCATTGCTATCATTATGTCAAAAATTGATCTTAAGATCAAAGAATAAAAATATCAATTATAAATATTTCTGTTTCAGTCAGTATGGCTTGCTTTGCTATTAGAATGTTATAATTCTAAAAGTAAATAGTTGTGGTAAATACTTAGTAAAGTTTAGAAAGTTTTCAGTGTTCTCTCAGAATGAAAAGAAGAGTTTTGAAAGATGAAAAGATATTTAAAAGTAATTATGGTTGTTAATGTTCCCAGAGATTTATGAACTTTTACGTGGAACTATATGAAAATGCTGATACTTGAACTCATGTGGCTCCACCTGGTATGTGCATTACAGTAAATTTTAAAAAGGAATGGCAGTTTTTTCTGGTGATGCTCTTATTTAAGAAGTTTGTGTGTCTTATGATTTAGAACTTGATTTTGGTAGAAAGTTAAGAAATATCAACTTTTGACTGAGGATCATAAATATCAATTCATAAGCTGGATGTTGTGGCACATACCTATAAAATCCCAGTACTTGGGAGGTTGAGACAGGAGGATCACAGGTTTGAGGATGGCCTCAGCAAATAGTGAGACTCTAATCAAACTAGTGAGACCTTGTTTCAAAATAAAAAATAAAAAATGGCTAGGGGTATTACTCAGAGGTAGACTGCCCCTGGGTTCATCCCCAATACCACAAAAAGAAAATAAATATCAATTTCTTTGACTAGTTGAGGTTCTGCTTATATTAATGTATTTTATTCCTAATGCATCATTCCTAAGATTGGAATAGAGACATACATACTTTGCTTTGCTTCCCATTGGAACCAGGTATGTTACATTAAGATTGAAACTGATATAGACAACTTTTCTATAGTTGCTAAGTAATCCAGTGTTTTTAAACTGTGAATTTTAGCTCCATGGTAGTATGTCTGGGTCTAATATGAGTATTAGAGAAATATAATGGCTCTTATGACACTTCTGGGCACAGTCGTCAAACCAGTACAGATTTCTAAGTTGTTACAGAACTGTCAGAGCCTGTGAGGCATTTCAAAAGATTCTTTGTCTATGGTCGTAACAAAGGACTACTGGGAATAGGGAAAGATCAGTTTGTGTTGAATGTTGACTACTCTAATACACCAATACTGTTTAACTATTGGCATGAAAATTCAGAACTTGGCAGTGTGAGGGGGCAGGAGAAAAATAACCCTTACCCCTTATACAATAAACTTTTATTTGGTAAACTGATTTAATGGTGTATGGCAAAACATACACCATTAAAGAATTTCACAAATCAGTGAAACTATAGTAGAGAGCAAAACCCACAGGCTAGTTCACTCTGAGAGTGAAATGCGGTACCAGATGTACAAAGTGCCCAGCTTAATGTTTGGCACCTGGGAGATACTAAAAATCATGAGTTCCCTTTCTTCCTCATTTATCCATGTGTATGATCCTTTCCCATCTCAGATGGTACCTAGTGTCACACTCAGCTGGTTTGTCAACCCAAATCTAAAAGACATTCAACACTGTTCTTTGCCCCCCCACACACACACACTTCTCTCTGTTCCCCAACTACAATGAACTTACTAGGGTGGCTCTAAGACTCTCATTCTGGGGCTGCTGATTTAGTTTTACATGTTTCCCTAAAGGCAAAATCAAAAGATAAAAGTTTTAAGTTCTAGGCAAAAATCATGTTCATTTGTCCAAGTAATTGCAAATAAAATAGCTACCTTTTACTTAGCAGTTACTACATTCAGAGTTTTTGTTTTTGGTTAACATTACGTTTGCTATGTGCTGGGCACTATCCTAAGTACTTTACACATGCTGACTTAAGAAGCAGTTAGTTACTATCGTTATCCCATTTTTACAAGTGAGAAACCAGTGGCACAGATGGACAAAGCAAACTCACCCAAGGTCACAGTGACAGCCAATGGCAGACAGAATTTTAAGCCAGGCAGCTGGCTCTAGGATCTGTGCTCTTGACCAGTCCTATCTGCTGCCTCTTGTGGGGTATGGAGCTTTGCATACATTATCTTATTTGATCCTAAGTACAAGTTGATTGCTATCCCAATTATACAAAGTTGGAAACTGAGGCTTTAAAGGGTAGTGACATGCCTAAGTTCATGAAGGTAGTAGGCAACACTGCCACGATCCACATACAGCCCCATCTGATAGTCTATCATGTTAAATATGTCTGATTTTAGAGCTATCTTGAAGACACCATCACTGTCCTTGACAAATTACCTTCCTTACTAAATTTGTTCAGATTTTTATAAACTATATTACCTGTTAGGATAACCAACAACAAGACATGATGGTATAAAAGGACATGCCTAGGTTTTAAAATCAAAGACTCCCGTACAAATTATAGCTCTTACTAACCACAAGACCTTGATCACATACTTAATGTCAAAAAAACTCATTCTCCATGGTTTTGAGGGAATTTAAAGATAATGCATGAACACTATTCATGCTGAGCATCCAATATTTAATGCAACATCAATTTCAATAAAATAATAGTTCTGAAAATAGTCTTTGGGAATCTTGCTTTGTCACGTCCTTGCTGTGAAGTTTAGGACATATTACACAAACTTTCCAAACTTTCATTTCTTTAAGGATAGCCACCTTATTGTTTCATGGGAGTGGGCTATGAAATAATATAAAAGTTAGTAGAAGGTTTTCTCCCGGTTTGAAAACATATTTATTACTATTGCCCAAAATTTAATTTTCTGAAAATTTAATAAAAATTGTCTTTGTCTTTCCCCAAATCCCCTCACTTACTCAGATGGAGTAATTGATAGACTTGAATTGTCAGAGTAGGCTTAATATATATGTATATTTCTTCAGGCTGTTTAAAGTTGGATTTTGTTAGCATTTTAATATCGATCTCTTTGGGACTGCTGTTATAATCAAGTCTTGCAATTGAATAGATTTCAGTGATGTGATGCTTATTTATTCATCTCTGGGACACCACAGGGAATTGCCCGCATAAAATTAAATAAGAAAACTTTAGGAGGGGTAAGAAGGAACTTTATCATAGATAAATGATAAATGCCTGGGCATATTGGTGAACATCTATAATCTCAGTCCTTAAGAGGCAGAGATAGAAGGATAATAGGTTCAAGGCCAGCCTCAGCTATTTAGTAAAAACTTCAGCAACTCAATGAGACCCTGTTTCAAAATAAAATAAATAAATAAAAGTGCTAGGGATGTAGCATGGAGGTAGAATGCCCCTGGGTTCAATCTCCAGTACCAGGAAAGAAAGAAAGAAAATAAATAAATAAATAAATAAATAAATAAATAAATAAATAAACAAACAAATAAGGAGAGATGAATGAAAGAAAGAAATATACATGTTTGAGGAGATGGTTATATTTAATGTAGTTTGTGCATCACACAACACATCATGGATGAAACATCACACAGTTCTCCATTAATGTATCAGTTAAAATTAATTCACAATTGCCAAACTGTGGAACCAGCCAAGATGTCCATCAACCAATGAATGGATTCCAAAACAATGGGATATGTACACAATGGAATTTTACTCAGTCATAAAAAAGAACAAAACCATGTCATTGCAAGGAAATGGATGGAACTGGAAAACATTATGTTAAGTGAGATTAGTCAGGCACACTGCCAGAGGATCCAGGTTCGCGGCCAGCCTCAGCTACCTAGTGAGGCCCTCCGCAACTTAGTGAGACCCTGTTTCAAAACTAAGAATAATAAAAAAAAAAATAGGGCTGGGGGTATAGCTCAGTGGTAGAATGCCCCTGAGTTCAATCCCCAGTACCGCAAAAAAAAAAAAAAAAAAAAAAAAAGAAAGAGCCTGATTAAAAAAAAAGATTAATCAGGCACAAAAAGTAAAAAATTGATGTTCTCCCTAATATGCGGAAGCTAGGGAGAAAGTGGAACATAAGAGGGACTCCAGGCAAAGAAAGAGAAACCTTAGATGAGCAAAGAAGATGACTTAACTGAAGGTGATGGAAGGGAGAGGAAACACCCTAATGTACATGATGTACTTTCACAAACATATCAAAGTCAATCACTAAACTGAACCTGAGAAAGAGGGAGGGCGAGGGAATGGGACAGGAATTGGGGAAGGGTTAAATGAGAAATGTGTGCATGTATGCCTTTACCAGCTTGTACCTAACAAAAATGTCTGATTACAATGCACCAATAAAAATGTATTTAATTTTTAAAGATAAAAAATAACTCTTAGTACCTACTTCTGTTCTGAATATAAAAATTTTAAACAACCATAGCTTCTTTTTGTTGGTGCTGGCCAAATTGAGGCTATAGGAAAAAATAATTAAATGCAACTATGATTTCTCACCTTCATATATAGATGCTAGTCATGGCAATAAGTCTTGGTAGCTGTGTTAGGAAGATGGATGTTTTTGGAGTATTGCTCTAGGAAAATGACCTTTTTTTTTTTTTTTTCAAGAAACACCAGCAATTAAACATTCAAACATGCATAAAAGGCTAAGAAATATAGACCATTCATGATTATTAAATCATAAATGTTTGGATCTGCACTGTTAAATACTGTGATTCTAGTCATCAGCTCTAATATCACCTTATTTGGGCAATCAGGCTTAGATAGGCCAGCCAAAAACTGACAGTCCTAGAGATGGAATTTCTGATTCTGGATCTTTGCATTCACCCTACCTGTATATTGCCAGAAAAGTGTTAGCTCTTCTGGAATGGAAATCCCACAAGCCAATCTGGAATATGCACTAACAAATTCCTGGTGCTCAGTGGATCTTACCAGCAGTTTGCATCTTTCTTCCAGTAAGTGATTTACTCAAGAAAGAGAAGAGGCTAGTGTCTCACTGGTATTTCAGCCAACCAGCACTAAAGCTATTCTCTTCTCTTTATTTTTCTAATCCTTCATTACCCAGACCTTGGAAAGCTTTTACTAGTATATGTATAATACATAAATGTAATCACTTTTTTAAGAATGCAGAAACTGTAACCACTTTTCTGTGTTACCAAGGGGTTCTTCCACATTCCACTTATAGGTTACTTCTATGAAAACATCAGCATTGTTTAAGAAGACCTTCTGTGGGATAACTTGCTGCAAAGCTGGATGGGGTGGGACCCTCCTCTGACTCCTTTACCAGGAGTACTTACCAGGTCTCGGGGACTTTCTCCACGTTGGCTACTCCTCCACATTCTTCTGAGAAAACTACTGTTTCCTTCAACTCATACCAGCAAAAAAGACTCACTTGTTACTGGTCAGGTCTAATTTGGGCTCCCAGCATGTCTCATGGAGGTGATGGCCATCACTGTGCAAGGGGCTGGGATAGTAACGCACCTCTTCATGAAGCAGATAAGGCCAGGCAGCGAGGCCAGGAACAAAACTATTATTCATAGCATTGTAAGAGTGGGAGTGTCCATACCCTGATCTCTTCCAAGAAGAGATCATAGCCCCATGGTGACCCAGATGCCCATCAACAACTCTGAGAACCTAAGGTATAGTTTGGATCTGCAATGTGTCCCAAAGGGCCATATGTTAAAGGCTCGGTCGCCAGATTGGCACTATGGGGTGTGGTGGAGTCATGAAGAGGTGGGGCCCAGGGAGAGGTCTTCAAGTCACTGGAAGCATACACTTGAAGGAGGTACTGATACTCCAGCCCTTTCCTCTTTCTCTTTTTACCTCCCAGCTGTGAGATGAGTGGTTTTGCTCCACCATTGTGATCCTGCACTCCCACAAGGGGCCTAGAAGCAATGGGTCCACTACATCATGCATTAAAGCCTCTAAAGCTGTGACCCAACACGAACCTTTTCTCTTTATTAGTTGATTATCTTAAGTATTTGTTATAGTAACACAAAACTAATATAATCTGGGAAGCTCAGCCTTTGCGAGGAAAAGAACGATTGCCTTTCCTAACCAAGAGGGGGAATATTACACTTTAAGACATTAGAAGTTTGTGGGGGAAATAGGTTTGAACGATACTGATTAACTGATTAAACTGAGTCTTTAAAGATGTTTCTTTTTTTTTACATTTCCCCAAATGAAACAAAGCATATTTAATGTCCAGAATTAATACCATATGTAATATATTTCACACATTTCAATTTAGTAAATAATGCATACTATCCAACATTAATTTTCCTTGCTTACTAGAAACTTCTCAGGGTTTTAGGAGATATCTGTAAATTCACTTTGCTTTGTTGGTAACCTCCATAGGACGTGAAAGGTTGACTTGCCATTTTCTGTCCTAATGTTCCAAACCTTTCTGTTGCTTTGACTTGAAATAGCTAGCACCTTTCAAGACACACTGAGGCCTCACAGGCATGCTAAGCTGGATGCTTAAACAGAAGATAGCTCTTGTGTGTTTCCCACATTTCCTCTCCAGCACTCAGAACTGTGTGGCCTTCGCTCTGCCATCATAATGTCACACAAAGCATGTGTTGGGAACGTACATGCCCAGCTCTGCTCTACAGCCATTTTAATTCCATTATGGAGCAAGTGCTTGGTACACAGCAGGTACTTCATAAATATTGTTTGGATGACTGCATGAATAAATACAATCCCAAAGATCAGACTTGTCTCCCTCAAGATTTTTACTGTAAGCATTTCTATTTTAACCTTGTACCTTTTAAAATAGAGAGATTCTCAACTTCCTCATGCTGAATAAAAACTAACCCCTGACCTGTGCTGCCCCAAGAAAGCTAAGACTGAAATGATCTCTGATTAGTACAGCCTAGCTAAATCTGCATAGGTATATATCATGGAATTTGTTTTTATAGATTATAACCCCCTCCATAGGACCAGTAGAGAAAAAATCTAACTGATGCTCTCCAGTTTGATCAAACAGCATAAAATTTTATTTTTCCTTTTTATCCTGTTTCTTTAATTTTTATGTGGGCAGGCATACAAATCCAGCCATCCAGGGTTCAAACAGATTTCCTGGCTTGTCTGCCAATGACATATTTATCTCCATTTTCTATACTAAGCTCCAGTTTCTCTTCAATTATTATAAAAGTAGATTGGAACTGAAATTCATTTTGTTGTGAACAAGAAATATGTAAAGACGTAAATCCGCATAAACAACTGGAACACACGGTTGAAGTAAGTCAGGGGTCTCCAAGACCACACTCACCAGGAGTACTTAGTGACTCACCAGGACTCACTGGACTTAGAAAAGCTGTTATACTCACAGTTTATTACAGTAAACGAATATATATTGGCTGGACATAGTGGCACACACATGTAATCCCAGTACTTGGGAACCTGAAACAGGAGGATCATAGGTTCATGGCCAGCTTTATCAACTTAGTAAGGTCCTCAGCAACTTCTCCAGATTTTATTTACAAATAAAAAATAAAATGGAACTAGGAGTGTAGCTTGGAGGTAAAATGTCCCTGAGTTCAATCTCTAGCACCACAAAAAAAAAAAAAGAAAAGAAAAGAAAAGAAAAAAGAAGAATATTAACATTGACAGTGGAAAAGTTGTGTGGGGTTAAGTCTGGAGAAACCCAGTGCAAGTTCCAAAGAATCCTTTCCCAGTGGAATCACAGATATGCTTATCTTCTAGCAACAGTGTGTAACAAGATGTGTAAGGTGTCACTAACCAGAGAAGCTCACCTAAGTCCTGATGACCAGGTGACTGGAGGGGGGGGGTTGTTTTGGTGTGTGTGTGTGTGTGTGTGTGTGTGTGTGTGTGTGTGTGTGTGTGTGTTACTGGGGATTGAACCCAGACTCATTCTACCTCCAAGCAACACTCTCAGCCCAATTTTATTTGTTATTTGAAAACAGGGTCTCTCTAGGTTACTGAAAGCCTAAGTTGCTGAGGCTGGCTTCAAACCTACAATCCTCCTGTCTCAGCCTCCTAAGTATTGGGATCACAGGAATGTGCCATCATGCCCTGCTGTCCAGGCTTTTTATTGGGAGTCAGTCATGTAGGCATACAGTATCTATATGATTGACCTCAGCAACTCAGACTCCAGAACCCAGAGCAAAATAGGTGTTCTCCATAGATTGTATTGTTAGCATAAATTATTGGATCAAATTTGTACTGCATAGCCCAAGGCCTTAGGCATAAAGGATACAAAAGCACTCCCATCAGACATAATATTCCAAGGGTTGAGAGCTCATTTTTCCAGGAGCTAGCCCATGGTCAGTCCTGAAGGGAAACCTTTTTTGGGACTGTGCAGGATCTGAGTAGTCCAGTTGGGCTGAGTTGTTAATCTTCTATGAAGAGATTATTGTTTTAAGGCAAGGGTGGTCATGGTGGACATCTTATGATATAGAAAAACTTCATTTATTCTTTTTTTATAGTCTTCTGCCTTTAAAGGACATCAAATAGATGTTGTTATTCCACTAATAGCTGATTAAAACATGATTCGACTTTTTAATGGCATGAATTAAAGGGGAGGAATAAACTGTAATTAACTCAGCCCTCAAACTGCTGAAAGTATGTAACTCAAGCATTATCTAAGGTCATTACATTTCATTAAATCTCAATAAAATCTGTGAAAAAGAAGAAAGCACCTTGTGACATCTGGGAGCAGGGCTGGTACTATCGACAAGGCCTTGGTCTTGCCAGGAGCTGACTTGTTTTTTATAAGTAGGCTTTGGGGTCATCCTGCTAAACATAACACTTTTCTAGAACATGCACACCAGAGAAAAACACTCTGACTATTAAGGATCAAGACAAAAACATAACCACTCTGAAATTGTGTCTGAAAAGAGAGCATAAATGTTGTACAATACACAAAAATGGCCAAATATTCCTCTATCCTGGCTAATAACAGATTTACTGTGACTCTAATATTCTATCCTTTTAAATAAGATTTGTTAAGATCCTCAATTGCAAAATAATCTCAGCTTTTGGACAGCGCCCAATCCAGAGCAAAGTTCTGGACCCTGATGTCCACCCACAAAATCAGTTAACACAAGCCCAAATCCCGTGGGTCCTTTCTAACAACCTCTTATTGAGATATCTCATAGTTCCCTTGGTGTGCATTCTCCTTTGTTTCAGTGAGTAATAAACTTAATTTATTTAAACTTTAGGGGTATTATTGGAGGTCTTTGGAGGGCATTGATATTTGCTTTGAGTCCTAAACCACATCTCTTACAGAAAATCTGATACTTCTTCAAAATGTCCATAAGTTCCCCAAAGGTTTACAGACTCAAGAACACCTCTGGCCATGAGCCTTTGTTTTCCCCAAATTGGTTCAGTTTCTTGATCCTCTCAATACCATTCTTTGTCTTTGTCTTATCTATCTAAACAAGATGGATATGGAGCTGCCATCCTACATTTCTAGCCAAATAAAACAAAACCAGCACTTCTTTTTCCAAACTGCATTAAAGGATTCAGGAATATTATTAGGCTTTTTACATCATGATAGCAAAAACAACCTCTAATGCAAAATCTAAACTTTGAGTCCATTGTCAATCTATCGTGTTGTTTGGCTTCTTTCCTCTCAGTTTTCACTGTTCCTCATTCTTTACTTCACCAGTGCAAATCTCTGCCCACTTAAATGTGGTGACAGAATCACAAACTGCTATTAAATAGTCTTTAATTTATTTGCCTCTTATTTCCCTTTGTCTTGGAGATTCATCTTAACTCTAGATGGCTTAGCAAGGTATCTTCCTAAAGAACTGCAGTTACCATAAAAAGAATTTTGGTGTCTGGTGTTAAACTCCACCCCACCATCCTGTTATACATTTAAGTAAATAGCAAATAACAATTCATTAGCCCTTTATAACATAATATAAAAATTACAATTTGGCTAGAACAAAACCAAATCAGATTAGTGAGAAATATTAAAATGATCATTTCTAACACTTTACTCAATAGATGTTGAAGGGGTGGGCATATTTGCTAAAGAAAAGACTGAATATATGAAAATATGGAGTCTACAAAGTCTACATATGTATCTCTGACTCTATAAATATTATACTTTTGTACTTGTGATTCAGTTTTTTAAATGTTACATTTGTCTATCATCCACTAATTCGTAATGCAAGGGGAAATTTATATTGTACTAAGAACACACAGTTACTGATCTTTTGTCAAATGCAAGCCTTTCATATAATGAAGAGTTTAAAGGAAGAAAAAAATGTAGTGAGATCATAGATGGAAGTCCTAACCTAATGTAGCCCTTCTGGAACATTACTATCACATTATCCTTCAATATAATGTGTTCACTAGGAGTTTTATTTCACACTGAGCCACCTCTCGATTTCAACATGAGCTTGGAGCACTTGGGTGATCTTACCAGTGATAACCTAGATCAGTTCATGGGATGGATGCCCTGACACCTAACCCAATTCATGGCTAAAGTAATTTGGACATTCTTCATTTTAATGACATTCATCATTAGGCAATACACTGGGCTTTCTAATATCCATTGATAATATTATATAAAAATTGAAGATTGAAAATTATATTTTAGCATGAGGATAAAAGTAACTAGGCAACCTGAATGAAATTGAAACTAGTAATAATTTATGATGAAACTTCTAGGAAATTTATGTAACTAAAATGCAGGCTTCTACACAAAAGTATTTGGCACAATCACCCAGGAGTTATGATTATAATGGATATTATATAACTAAATACCTAAATATCATTCCTAAAGCCTGCTAACAAGGAGACTTTACTTCTGAGGACAAATATATAATCAAAATGGCACCATATGATATACATATACATATATATTATTGTTTTGTTAGTGGCATTGTGAGACAGTTAAAATAGCATTCACATTTGCTCTTTTTTGTATTGAAAGGTAAATTTGTAGTTAAGAAAAAGTAACTTCATTATTTTATGAAAGACAGGTAGACTGAAAAAAATCACGCAGATTTGTTTAGAACAAAACCACTCTTTGCTAATTGTTAAAAATTCAGCAAAGAGAGAAGAATATCAAATACATTATGACTATTTATTGAGTGCCAACTTTACATGAGTTATTTCAGTTAATTTAGGCAACTACCCTAAGTAGTTGGTCCTATTATCACATTCCCATATTACATATAAGAAAAAAAGGTTCAGAATGGTTAGGTAATCACAACAGAGATATGAAGGTAGATTGGAATCTAGGCAGTTGGATTCCAGACCCAGGGGTCCTAGGCACTTTGCTATAGGTACATGATACATATCTGGATTATGCATACTGCTGGAGGTACACAAGCACTTTAAAAGGACATGGGAGTTTTAAGATAACCAATATTCACATGTTTAATTTTTTATGTGGTACTTCCCAGAAACTTTTTTTCTACCTATTTCACATTAAAACTTCTCTCACTTTACCCAAGAATTGTGTAGACTTACCTCCCTAAATCTTACTCTAGTGCATAGTCCAGGGTATTAAAAAAAACTTCAAGAGTGTCAAATAAAAGAATAAGTCCAAATCCTGTTTGTGGGAAGCTTCTTCCAAACTACCATAAATCAATCTTGGAGCTTCCTATCTTTCCCCATCTTAGACATTATGTTTCAGATAAGAACTTAGAAAAGAGAACTATTTTGTTGGGATGTTACTAAATAAGATATATTATAGACTGCTGGGAATGTGTAAATAACGGTAATTTTTATTTAAAGATCTCACCTGCCTCTTAAAATTCTTAATTATAATCAGAGAACTTCTTTTTGAGACAAAGTCTCATTCTGTTTGCCCAGGTTGGTTTACATGATCCTCTTGGGCTAAAGTGATCCTTCTACCTCAGCCTCAAGAGTAGCCAGGACTACATGCATGTAATTGACATTTCTGGCAAGAATGCATTACTTTTTAGAAGAATCTGGTAAGAAAAAAAAAGGTTAAGTATCAGCAGCTTATCTATAATCAATCATTCCCTGTCTGGAACACCCAAGTGGAAATGACCCAATCAAATGTACTTGCAAACATGCTTACTTGGACTAACATATACTGATGAAAGTCTTTGTCTGATAAATGTTTTAGCAGGGTACACTTGGACTTTCCGATAGTTTAAGGTAAATACAGGATTTACAGATGTACATGGAATGGCCCACTAGAAAGTGTCAGTGTCTGCCATATAATTATGTAAGCGTAAATGGGGGAGAGTTCATGACTGAAATTGTTACTGAATTCTGATGCCTGCCCCAATTTGCCAAATCAAATAATTGGGATAAGCTTTTGGGAAGAAGGAAAAAATAAATTTACTGATTTGCTAGCAAATGAGAGAAACCAGTGAACTTGAATGTTCAGGAACAAGCCCTGGATTTTCCCCAAAGAAAATCAAGTCTTTTTTTTTTTTTTTTTTTTTTTTTTTTTTTTTTGGTACTGGGGGTGAAACCCAGGGGCCTTCTACCTTCAGGCTATACACCTAGTCTGATTTTATTTATTTGGAAACAGGGTCTTGCTAGGTTGATGAGAGTCTCACTACTTGCTGAGGCTGTCCTCAAACATGTGCTCCTACTGTCTCAGTCTCCCAAGTACTGGGATTACAGGTGTGCGCCACCATGCCCAGCGAATCAAGTCCTTTTTAAGAGTCCTTCAGGGTCATGATGGTATCTTATCAGAAGGGACATAACTCATGTTTGAGTCTCCCTTGAGTCAGTTCTTATTCAGAGCCACAGGCGCCAGGTCATGCTTCTATGTTTATCAGAAGGAACACAGTTCAGGTTTGTCTTCCTTGAGTCAGTTTAGATCCACAGGTTCCAGGATAAGAACATGTTATTTGATAACAGAGTGAAGGAAAGGGAGAAGACAAAGGAAGAAAAATGCCAGCTTTGAAACAGGCCATCTGTTAGCTGCCAGGGTCATAAGCCCCTTTACAAAATAGCTCTGCTAAAAGATGGATGGCACATTTACCTAGAAACCTCATGTGCTAGGTCATGTCCAGAGTATGTTCTAAGGAAAGAAGGAAGATGAGGGAGATGGGTTGTCAGTTTTAGACACCTTCATTATTTCCTTGAACTAGGTAAAAGTGCTGATTCATTTTGTTCTGATTCAAAATCCAAGACTGTTTTGTCAGTCAGATATATTGAATGAGCCAGGCGTGGTGGTGCACGCTTGTAATCCCAGTACTTGGGTGGCTGAGACTGGAGGATCCGGGTTCATGGCCAGCCTCAGCTACTTAGTGAGACTCTCCGCAACTTGGTGAGACCCTGTTTCAAAATAAAGAATAAAAAATAGGACTAGGGGTATAGCTCTGAGGTAGAACGCCCCTGGGTTTAATCCCCAGTACTGGAAAAAAAAAATATATATATATATAGTTTAAAAATGGCTTTTATATATTTTCAAATATAAGCAATTATTTTCTGCTAACTAATCTCAAGTACCATTTGAGCCAAAAAAAAAAAAAAAAAAAAAATCCAACTTGTGTGATATATGCTGCTTTTACAATATGGGTAACATTCTGTAAGAAAAAAAATACAAAATTAGGAACAAAAGTGAATCAAAATATTAAGAATTTTAAAAAGCTAAAAAATATTATAGACACATGTTGTGCAACTGGCCAAGTTAGGGAGGTTCACACCTGATCCACCCAGTCCAAAGAAGAAGCGGGGAGGAAAGGGGGTAAGACATTCCTTCATTCCTTTATTTCAGTAGCAGCAAGCACGGTGAACACAAGAAGCTTCGCAAGAGATTTCCATATATTGGACAGTCTCAGTCTGGTTTATATATCAAAGCAGAACAAACGTGGCAGCTGACCAGGGCACAGAGTTACATAAGACAATATGGTGTCTTCAAGGATATGCTTAGTTGTCTTTCATACAACAGTGGTCTTTGCCTGAGCAGGTGGGGAAGCCTAACATCATATTTTGACTGTCCCCACAAACCACAAAATTCCCCCCTCAAATAATTCTTTCATTACTTTTGTGATTGACATATCTCAATACTTTTTAACTTTTTTTTTTTTTTTTGGCTTTATACTGTTAAACAAGATTTATGGGAGGCCATAGATTTGGAGTGAGTACCTGCCCTGGTTCCAACAGACCAAATAAATAAATAGTTTAACCACAAAGCTTGGTTTGTTGCAGAAGGCCCTGTACTCAGTTAACTAATTAGGCTGCAAAAAACTAGTGAAAGCTGTAACCAACTGGCTGGTTGGCAGCCTGCAGCTAAAGTTGTACTACACTTTCGTTTTTCTATAAATGCTGTCAGATCACATTGTTTATTGGAAATCTCAGAAATTGCTCTAGTTCTGGAGGCTTCCCAAGTTGTGATTCTGTTTTGTTTTGCTCAAATAAACGTTACTAAATTTGATTGGCCTAAGGAATTTTCCTCAATAATACTCTGCTTTTTCATATGAAAATGATTTTGCAAATATTCTACAGAGAGAATAATAAAGAGATACAACCCATTTTTACTTTTAGCCTGATTTATCAAGATGTTTCTTTATGTAATTTAGGAAAAGTTTACTTCAGCTTCATAATACTGATAATGTAGTAATATTTACAATTGCCATCAATTTTGGAATAACCAGTAATATGTTTTGACCTGCAATTGATGAGCAAACCAAATTCCTTGCTTTTATTTTTCCAAGTCTGATGACTGGAGTAATTTCCCACATATTTATTTCTGGCACTATATTTCAAAACTTGTTTCTTTTCCATCCACATATACCGGGTTTTTGGCACTGTGTAGGTTGAACATCCCTAACCTGGAAATCTGAAATGCTCCAAAATTAGAAAGTTTTTGAGTGTCATACTACAAGTGCATAATTCTTCACCCAGCATCGTGTGATAGGTTTCAGCCAGAAAACAGATGCATTAAATATGCATAAAATAAATATGCATAAAATAACTAAATATGCATAAAATGTAGATATGGTATATATGAAATATAAATGAATTTTTTGTTTAGATGTGTGTAATATCTCCAAAATCTGAAAATAAATGAAATCTGAAATATTTCTGGTTCCAAGCATTTAGGGTAAGGGATACTTAGTCTGTGTGATGCAGGAAAAAATCAGTGTGAGCCAGGCATGGAGGTAGAAGCCTGTAATCCTAGCACTGGGAGGCTGAGACAGGAGGATTGAAAGTTCAAGACCAACCTCAGCATTATAGCAAGACTCTCAACAACCTAGTGGGACCCTATTTCAAAAAACAAAAAATAAATTTTAAAAGAGGGGGCCTGGGGGTGTAGCTCAGAGGTAGAATTCCCCTGGGTTGAATCTTCATACACACACACACACACACACACACACACACACACACACACACACACACACTGTACACGGCAGTCTGATCATTGGCCAGTATGAGTGTCAGGAAAGCCCACAGTTGCTAGCAGGAATATTCCTGGAAGTCAGTGCTGTACTGCTATGGCCAGCAATAATTTAATCATATATGGAAGCTACTATAAACATAAATATATCTCACAAAACAAAAATTAAACGCACATCCAACTCAATTTCTGGCCCAAATCCCCACAGCCATACAACTAAAGATCAAGGAAAAGATGGAAGTCAAATAGAGTCATTGATGTTTGATGTAGCTAAACTCTTTTTTTTTTTTCTTTTTACCAAGATTAATATGACTGCTTGAATACAGTTTAAAGGCTGCTTTAGAAAGAGCCTGTGCAAACTAGAACCCTGGTGTTAGCCAGGCAACACATATGGTGCTGATCATTTTAAATATAATTGTAATATTTTTCAGGACTACCAAATTTATTAAGTTATACAGGATAGAATCCACGGATTAAAAATTTAACATGTTTTTATGTTTGTTGTGCGTTTTTATATGTCATTAAAAGCTAGTTGACTGAGGTTTTCTCTTCTGGCTTAACAGAGTAAAGAACTCTATAGACCATTCCCCAGAGAAACTATTATTTTTTTAAAAAATTTAAAAAATAAAGTCTCTGGAAAGGCACTACAGGCACACAGCAAATAAAGAAATATTTATTTTTAAAAAATCGAAAATGCCATAAAAACAGCAAGAATCTGTGGTATTTGAATAAAAACCTGCTCCCTTTCACTTCCCTCCCAGCTCTGTGAGGCAGAACCTCCACTCCAGACTGGCACAGCCAAGAACATGTGGCTCCCTCTCCCACAGCTAGCAGTTGGAGGGCTATGTTCCAGGATGGGATGGGCAGGGAGGGTGGGTGCCAGGATTTCTCCTCCTCTGCTACCTGTTGCTGAAGCTAAATTCTGTGCAAGTGTCACAGAAAGCTGTAGTTCCCCTCTGCCCAGGTACCACCCATAGGATGGAGGCACTACTTTGAGTCTGGCACCACTGAGAATACTGTATATTGTATTTGATTTTTACAAAGATTTTGTAAAATCTTTTTGGTGTACTTTTCAGGAATTGAGAATGTAAATAACTGTAATCACTTGCTACCAAGTATTTTGCAGTCAGTTATTTGCATTTATAACAACAAAATAGAAGAAGTATGTACTAGATTTTAAAAATATCAATTTGGATGATATATCATGAAGTAATTGGGGCATAAATTTGAAAGTAGTTCAAAGAATTGAGTTACAATGCTATTATACTGTCCACTCCCATTTTATTTTGTTTATATGACATTTCTCATCCTTTGCATTCATAAATATTAAAATCAAAATAGAATTTATGTTGAATCCTGTCCTCTTCTATAAACTAAGGATAGTCACTCACAAATATATGAGCTAATTGAAAATTAAGTCTCTGTTGCATCCATCAAGATATATTTCCAGTAAATATGTACTCATTCAAAAATATTTATCCAAACTTAGAATATATGTAATACAAATACAATAATTTCTCAATACACTTAAGCTGCTCAATCATTTAAACTGCTTTGGATATAATTCAGATTATACATTTTACTCATTTTAAATGTTCTACTCAAGACATTTTAGCATATTTACAGAGATAGACATCCACCACTACAATCTAATTTTAAGACATTTCCATCCTAAAAAAATCTCTTGCCCATTTACAGCAACTTGCTGTTACCAACCCTAGCCCTGGGCAACCTCTAATCTACTTTCTATTTCTATAAAGTCACTTTCTTTTAAGAAATGTTTAAAAATTCATATATGTTCTTTAGTACCTGGTTTCTTTTACTGACAATAATGATTTTAAAAGTTCATCTATGTTGTAGAATATAATAGTACTTTACTCTTTTTCCTAAGAGCAATAGTCCATCAAATGGATATACTGCACTTTAAAAATTTCTGTCCATCAATTGATAAATATTGGGCTGTTTTTACATTTTGACTATTTCAAATAACACTGCTATGAACATTTGTATATACTTTATACTATGTTTAAGTATTTATATTATGGTTTGTATTATTATACATTCTATTTCCAGAATGGCCAGCACCAATTCTATTCAATTCTAACTTTTTAAATGTAAAAGTTGAAAAATTCTGTCCATCTAAATGAATAGTAATAGAAGGAGTTTTATAATAGCAGCATCACTTAATTCTGTGAATCAAAAGAAATTAAAACTTGACTTGCCTGTACTTAAAAGTGGAATTTCTGGGTCATATGATACTTCTATGTGCAACTTTTTTTTTTTCTTATAAAAAGAGAGACCAGGAGACTAGTGGAAGGGGATTGGGGGAGGAAGGTAGAGAGGGAAAAAAGGACAATTAAGTAAGAGGCAATTCAAATATACTATGTCCATCTATGAAGGTATTGCTACCAATCTCACTAATATGTATTGGGGAGGGAGGAAGGAAGAGTGGGGTGGGATGCAGAGGGAAATACACCTAGTGATGATGTATACATGTATGTTTATATCACTTTGAATCTCATTGTGGTGTATAATTACAATGCACTAATACAAGTATAAAAAGGAAGAGCTAATTATTTTCCATATTTTTCATTTTACATTCCTACTGGCAACTTTTCAACTTCATCATATTCCTACCAAACCTATTACCATGATTTTTTATTAGTCATTCTAATGGGTAGGAAATCACATCTTATAGTGGTTCTGATTTGCATCTCCCTAAGGACCATTGTCAGCTTTTGTGTTGCTGTGAATAAACTATCTGACAAGAAAACTTAGAGGAAAAGTTTGTTTTAGCTTTGGTTTGAGAAGTTCATTCCATAGTCTGCTGACTTCAAGGAAGCAACATTGTTGTTTGTGGCAGCGAAAAAGCTGCTCAACTCCTGGCAACTAGAAGGAGAGAGGAAAGAGGGAAAAGAAGAGAGCAGAGTGGGGGGGGAAGAGAGAGAGAGAGGGAGAGAGACAGGCAGGCAGGCACGCTGGGCCAGGGACAGATAGGTTCTCAAGGTCACATACCCAGTGATCTGCCTCCTCTAGCCATTTCCCACCTCTGAACCTTCCTACAGTGGGGACTGTGCTTCAACACATGAGCTCTTGGGGGGACATTACAAACCCAAACCACACCAAGGATCTTTCATGTTTTCTGATAATTTGTGTATTTTCTTTGGAGAAATCAAATCCTACTCAAATCGTTTCCTCATTTTCAATTGTGTTACTTTTTTAAAATCATTGAGCTGTTGGTGTTTATTCTAAATATAAGTAAAAATAGTGATTGACAAGTATTTTCTCATAATCTGTGGATTTTCAATTTTCTAATGGAGAGCAAAATTAAAATTTGATGAAGTTCAATTTATCAATTTTTTATTGATTATTCTTTGGAGGTCATATCTGAGAAAACATTGCCTAATTTATATTCATCAAGTTAACATTATGTTCCTGAACTTAACCATACAAGCTTGGAAGCTGTTTTCTTCCAAGAGTTTTACAGTTTTAATTCTTACACTTAAATCTATGATTTACTTTTCTGTATGGCATGAGGTGGGTGTCCAAATTCAACTGCTAGCATGAATGGATATCTGATTGTTACATTTGTTTAAAATATTTTCCCCTTGAATTTTCTTGGCATTTTTGTTAAAACTTAGTTGGTTACAAATGCAAGAACATATTTTTGGGCTATTGGTCCTATTATATTGATCAATTGTATTCCATATGCGTCTGTCTTATAACAGTACTACATTGACTTGATTACTGTAGCTTTCTACTAAGTTTTGAAATTTAGAAGTTTAAGTCCTCCAACTTTGTTTTGGCTATTCTGGGTCACTTGCATTTCCATAAATTTTATGTATTTTTAGGATGAGCTTACCAATTTTTGCAAAAGTTATCTGAGATTTTGACAAGGATTGTGGTTGACTTCTTTAGATCCACTTGAAGAATGGTATCTTAATAATATTTTTCAATCTATTAACATGAATGTATTTTCATATACATTCTTTAAATTCTTTCAGCAATGTTCTATAGTTTTCAGAGCATAGACCCTGCACTTACTTTGCTAAAGTTACTTCTAAGTATGTTACTCTTCTTGAACGTATTGTGAATAGAATACTTAATTTCATTTTCAAAGTGTTCATTGCTAGTGTATATTAATATAATTATTGATTTATGTGTATGTTTATCTTTTATCTTGAAACCTTGATAAACTCATTTAGTTCTATAGCTTTGCAGTAAATTCTTTCAGGTTTTCTATACATAATAATCTTGTGTGTAGAAATTTTATATTTTTAAATGCTTTAATTTTTTTTTTTTTTTTTTTTTTTTTTTTTTTTGCGGTACTGGGGATTGAACTCAGGGGCATTCTACCTCCGAGCTACACCCCCAGCCCTATTTTTTATTCTTTATTTTGAAACTGAGTCTCATCAAGTTGCAGAGTGCCTCACTAGGTAGCTGAGGTTGGCCTCGAACCCGGATCCTCTGGTCTCAGCCTCCCGAATGCTGGGATTACAAGCGTAGCCACCACGCCCGGCTTAAATGCTTTAATCTTTATGAATAAGGAAATTTTAAAAATTATATTTAGACTTATGTACTCATTTTTACCTCTCAAACTATAAGCTAAAATAAACTTTTCCTCTAAGTTTTCTTGTTAGGTAGTTTGTTCACAGCAATACAAAAGCTGACAATGGTCTTAGGGAGATGCAAATCAGAGCTACTATATGATGTGATTTCTCACCCATTATAATTTAAGGCTAGATCGTATTTTGACTTATGTACTTGTTTTAGACTTATGTACTTATTTTATGTACTTATTTTTACACAGAGAAGTACAGATGATCAATAAAAGATTTTCAAGAATAATTATTACATTGATACAAAATTTCACAATGTGGAATGAAGGGATACGTTCTAGAAAAGGAATGATGTAAAATTTCCTAGTATAGAAAATTTTGCTCATGTGGTGTTAAAAATTGATGTAGTAGCTTTCAATTTGTCTCCTATTTAGATTCTACTGGCCATGTCAAAAAGTTATGTAACTTTCAAAATGTCCTCCTTTGCAATGATCTAAGTCAAGTGAAAAATTCTGATGGCTAATCTAAAAATGTGGAAGAAGGTACATTGCTACAGTTTTTCGGAGTTCCTTAGGGAGTTATAAGAGCAAAATCATTTGAAATCACTGCATTAATGTATACTTCCCTTCAATTTTGCTCTTTAAGATGACTTTCTGAGATTTGAGGGAGCTACCAAATTGCCCCCAACTTTAAATGTAACCACTCCTTCCCCCAGGTAGTCATTCAATAGTCCCCACCATTAATTTTGATTGAGGGGAACAACGATTTATCTGGTACAAATCACCACCATCCTCAGACAAATCACTTAACTGAACTTAAACTTAACTGGACTACAAATAGATTTTTACTTTAGAGCCAAGCGTATTTCAATGTATAAATCTGTCGTCTTAACATTTTACCAAAGTTAAAGAAATTTTGAAGAGATAAAGTATGTTTGCTTTGATTTTTCTCTTTTGGTATTCCATAATCCTAAATAGCGTGAGCACAGTGACTTATTTATCCTTGAGACACACCCACACACACCCCATTGAGACTTAATAGGAGAGTGAACTCTGGGTTAAGGTAGGCACAAAGGTTGTGTTGCAGAGCTGCTGACCAGCCTTTGTCTTCCCAGGTGCTCCATGCCCAGCGCTCTCTCTAGCGGCCACGGGCTCTCACTGCCCACGCTCTCTCGCTCTCTCGAGTCTCTCCCGAGGCCTCACTTTCGCGGGGGTGAGAGTGCGCAGGCGCGGGGGACCCTGCTTGGGGGGTGGTCCGGGTTGAGTGGAGGTTCCCCAGGGCTCTCCGCCGTCGCTCTTCTCCCCGGAAAGCTTTACGGTGGCTCCTGGGTCGGCGGCCGACTGAGGTCTGAGAGAGTAGCACGTAGTCTGGGCGAGCTGCCGGGTCCCCAGCCCGCGGGACGATGCCCGAGTGGACGTCACGTGGGGGCCGCGGCGCGGGCGCGGGCGCGTGACGTGGCGCGCGCGGCCGGGACGCTTTGTGAGCAGACGCGCGCGGGCGCGGGGCACCTCGGGACTGCGTGCGCGGAGCGGGCGGGCTGCGCTGCGGGGCTGAGCGCGGGGCGGCGCCGGGACCTTCTGGAAGGCACAGGTGGGCTGCGGGGAGGGCGTCCGGAGCGCCCCGGGGCGGGGGACCTCGGCCTCGACTTGGCGGGGACGTGGGCCGGCGGGCGGGGAGGAAGACCCGGGAGGCCGGGCCCCTCACCCGGTCTCCCAGACCAACTTTCCTGGGAGGGAGCCTGTGCGAGCGAGGATAGTTTGAGCGGTGGCGCTTAGTTCACCCCCGTGCCCTGTGGAAGGCGCCTTCGGCCACCCTCCCTGCCCGTTTCGCTGCTGGGACGGAGCGCCCCCCTGTCCTCCCAAATCGCGGTCCTCCGCGAGCATCTCTCCGCACCGTCCTGTTGCCCCCACCCTCGCTGCGCGCTTTGACTTCGCAAATGGCAGTGGTCCCGGCCCCTACCTTCAGCAGTCTTTCTTGTTCGTGGGCAGAAGGGCAGGGCAGCCTTTCTTCTGCCAAAACACCACCAGAAGCAGTTACGTTGGGAATTTTACCCTTTCGCATACATTGGTTAATGTTTACTAGGGATTGAGCACTGCGGAGGGTCTCTTTCACCTAATTCTTGCTCTGGAAAAAGTTTCTCTTGGAATGCGCACTGTAATGGCAGGGCATTATTGCGTTACTGTAGGGCTGGCTCAGCTTCACTCTGATGGATTGCTCTAGGCATCTCTTGAGGATCCTCGAGGCTTGCTCCTTTCTGGTATTATAACTTCATGAATTTGCATTTCGCATTGTTATTGCCTTGAAATAATGACCTCTAATACTTAAGAACTTAACATTGTTTTCTTTGACGTTTAAAAAAGGAAATTAATACTGAAGGCAATATAAGAATGTCCCCAATTATAAATGGAACTATTTTCTGATTCGTGCTCTTTTTTGTGGCTTTATATGTCTTGTGTGAAACTGGAAGCTTTTTTTGTGATGTGGTATGTGGTTTGCATCTCATCTGTGGCACTTTCTGAAATACATAATTTCCCTAACAAGCCAGACTCGGGTAGGATGCAGAAGGAGTGGCATACAAATATTAGAAAAACACACCCTTTGATCATCATCTCCCTTCCCCCACTAGATAGTAGTAATAAATTTTATATCTTCTGCACAGCATGGTGAATATAGTTAAAAATCGAGTACTGTTCATTTCAGTATCAATAAGAGATAACATCAAATGTCAAATATTTAAGGCAATGGATAGGTTAACTAGCCTAATTTAGTTATCCCATGATGAATTGAAAAATCAGAATACAGCATCACTTTGTATCCCATAATATACACAGCTGTAATTTGTCAATATATAATTTAGTCAGTCATTGTTTTTTTCCAGTACTAGGGTTATAACCCAGGGGCATCTACTTCTCAGCTACACTCCCAGCCCTATTTCATGTTATTTGTTATGTTTTGACACAGGATCTCACTAAGTTGATGAGGGCCTCACTAAGGTTGTGGAGGCTGTCCTTGAACCTGCCAGCGTCCAGTCTCCACCTCCCAAGTACTGGGATTATCGGCATGCTCCACCACACCTGGCTTAAAAAAGTCAATTAAAAAAACAAAAACAAAACTGTCTTTACTTTCGTGAAAAAACAGGCAGATACTAGTAACTTCTAGCTCTAGGTAAACAAATGATGCATTATTAAAGACTACTTGTGGTGATGGCTGCTAAGCATGATTGTTGTACAACTTTCACTCTGAGATTTTGCTAAATTGTCAAGTATTTTAGAATTTTACCTCTGTCGGAATATTTTAAAGCATATACACATACATAGTTTTGTTTGAAGTAAATTCCTTTACTTTAATAAAATGTTTAGTAGAATTTAAGCATATCATCAGTATCTGGAATATTATTCTGGTATTGGTTCTATTTATTTAATATTTTAGATTGACTTTTTTTCTTGTGGTACTGGGGATTGAACCCAGGGGCGTTCTACCTCTGAGTTATACCCCCAGCCCTATTTTTTTATTCTTTATTTTGAAACAGGGTCTCCTCCTGTCTCAGCTTCCCAAGTACTGGGGTTACAAGCCTGCACCACCATGCCCAGCTAGATTGGCATTTTAAAGATGTTTTCTGCTTCCAACTTTGAAAATTAAAGCCTGCAAAATCACTTAATGATGGTTTTAACTCTTTTTTTTTTATTTCAACTAGCATGAATTTCTTTTTCCTTCTGTACAATAGCATGAATAAAAATTTAGTCTTCCCAGAGAACTTAGCAACTTCAGTGTTTGATAGTTTTTTTCCTTTAAGTTGGGAACTTTTACTTTAGCACCTTATAGCTTTTTTGCTCAGCCAAATTATCAGCATTATTGTTCTTGTGCTTTGGGGCATTTTAAAGAAAAATAAGGGTTATTTGAACACAAGCAGTGCAGTACTGAGACAGTTCATCTCATAACCAAGACAGCTTCTAAATGACTAACAGGTGACTAGCATGGTGCTGGTCAAAGGGATTATTCACATTCTAAGTGGGATGGAGTGACATTTCATCACACTACTCAGAACAGTGCAGTTTAAAGCTTATGAATTATTTCTGGATTTTTTTTATTGGTACATTGTAATCATACATCTTAATGAGGTACAAGCTGGTAGAGGCATACATGCACACAGCACTCATTTAACCCTTCCAGAGTTCTCACCTCATTCCCTCCTCCCTCCCTCCTTCTCATGTTCAGCTTAGTGATTGACTTTGCTATATTTGTGAATGTACATCATGTGCATTAGGGTGTTTCCCTCCCCCACTCCGATCACCTTCAGTTAGGTCGCTTTCTTTGCTCATCTAAGGTTTCTCCTTTATCTAGAGTCCCTCCTAAGACCCACTTTCTCTCTTGCTTCTGCATATTAAGGAAAACATCCAATTTTTTTTACTTTTTGTGACTGACTAATCTCACTTAGCATGTTTTCCAGTTCCATCCATTTCCTTGCAAATTACATGATTTTGTTCTTTTTGGCTGAGTAAAATTCCATTGTGTACATATCCCATAGTTTTGTAATCCATTTATCTGTTGATGGACATCTTGGCTGGTTCCATGGTTTGGCAATTGTGAATTGTGAAGCTACGAACATAGATACACATGCATTAGTCTGGTAGTTTGGTTTTTATTCTTTTGGGTAGATACTCAGAAGTGGTATTGCTGGATCATATGGTAGGTTCATTCCCATTCTTCTAAGGATCCTCCATACTGTTTTCCAAAGTGGTTGCACTAATTTGCAATCCCACCAACAATGTATTAGTTTCCATTTCTCTACACTCTCACCAGCATTTGTTGTTGTTTGTGTTTTTAATGATTTCAGACTGTGGTTAAGTATACTGAAACTATGGAAAGTGAAACTGCAGACTAGGGAAGGCTACTGCCCATGTCCTGGGGTTCAAGTGTATTCCTTTCTCTTGATTATCTACCCCCAAGTGAAAATTCCAGATTGTAGAGTGAGCAGATGTTCAGCTTTAGTCAAAATTGCCAATTTTGCAAGGTGGCTATTCCATTTTTCAGCTTCCACCAGCAAAGTATGAGAGTTCCAGTTGTATTTTTCTAACATATTTGTCAGTCTAAATTTTAGCCATCTGATAAACATACAGTTTGAATGACTATGGATTTTACTTTCATTTTTTTTTTCTGAGAGAATGGTGTATTCACTCTTTCATATGGTACTTAAATATCAGTTTTTTGTGAGGTGTATGTTGTCTTTTTCTTAGGTCTTCTTAAGAAAAATAGTTATACATTTTAAGTTATCTTTTAAAAGTCATTTTAGTAGGGTTTTGGGGGGGAACACAGCTAACTGCATGTGAATAACCTACCCCCTTTAAAGTCAAGTAATGTTAAATTTTCCTTCAGGTTTTTTTTCACTTCTCCAAGTGTGATTCAACTGATTTTTATTAGCTAGAGATAATCTGGATTTATATTATAATGAATTTTAGAATGAGACTTTTTTGTTCGAACCCTAAAGATTGATATATGCTAGAGAACTATTTATTATAAGGAACTGGAACAAACATATTTAATAGATGTATTCTGATTTATTCTCTTTTATTTTTTAATTAACATTTAGAACCGAGAGCATTTATCCATTCATCAAGTACATACTGAGTGCTCTCTCTGTGTGTGTCAGAACTAAGAATAGGCCTAGACAGTGTAGTAGTGAACAAGACAGTGACAAAGTTACTGGAGAGATGGATAATAAAGAATTAAATAGCCAAGCAAGATAATTACAGATGTTTCCTATTTTACAGAAATGGAGCAAGAGCCACAAAATGGAGAACCTGCTGAAATTAAGATCATCAGGGAAGCATACAAAAAGGCCTTTTTATTTGTTAATAAAGGGTTGAATACAGATGAATTAGGTCAGAAGGAAGAAGCAAAGAGCCACTATAAACAAGGAATAGGACACCTACTCAGAGGAATCAGCATTGTAGCAACAGAGCCTGAACACGTAGGCCCTGAGTGGGAATCTGCTAGACAGATGCAGCAGAAAATGAAAGAAACACTGCAGAATGTACGTACCAGGTTAGAAATTCTAGAGAAAGGTCTTGCCACCTCTCTACGGAATGATCTTCAGGAGGTGCCAAAGTTATATCCAGAATTTCCACCCAAAGACATGCACGAAAAGTCACCAGAGCCTCAATCTATTAATTCACCTCAGTGTGCTGAAGTAGATGGAAACACTTCAACTGCAAGCGCAGGGTTGGTTGCTGCATCATCTTCTCAGTGTTTACCCTCTCCGGGCTGCCCATCAGAAGCTCCTCCTGCATATACTCCTCAGGCTGCCGAGGGCCACTACACCGTATCCTATGGGACAGACTCTGGGGAGTTCTCATCAGTGGGAGAAGATTTCTACAGGAATCACTCACAGCCACCTCCTCTTGAGACCTTAGGGCTAGATGCAGATGAGTTGATTTTGATACCAAACGGAGTACAGATTTTTTTTGTAAATCCTGCAGGGGAGGTTAGTGCACCTTCATATCCTGGGTACCTTCGAATCGTGAGGTTCTTGGATAATTCTCTTGACACAGTTCTAAACCGTCCTCCTGGGTTTCTACAGGTAAGTCAAAAGAATATGTAAAGCATATTTTGAAATATTTTAATTTGTTAATATTTATATTGTGTCTAGGATAATAAGTACAAAAAGATAGTTCTACTTCCTTTATAAATATACTCCATGAAATTTATGAATCCCGAATATCCATATTTGTTTGATTTTTTGTTTTGTTTTGTTTAGATCTAAACTCTTGTTTTGGTATTAAATTTGTGATAATAGAACCCAAGGGAGATCAGAGAGTTGGTCCTTCCTTAAGTTTTTAATTCTTTATCTGAAGAAGAAACCTAGTAACTTTACTTTCAAAAGAGATATATGCAATTCCTGTGGCTATAATGGTCAATATCCACAAACAGTATCAAGACTCAGCTGAGGGTCTGCACTGGGTCAGAAACATGGTTCTCAACCAGGAACAATTTTGCACTTCCAGGGAACTTTTGACAATATTTGCGGACACTTTTGGTTGTCACAGCTAGGGTATGGCTGCTATTGGTAGAGGGTAGAGGCTAGAGATGCTGCCAGACATCTACACAGGGTAGCCATCATCAGCAAAAAATTTATCTAGCCCCAAATTTCAGTCAGGCCAAGTACTTGGGAGTCTATGATAAGAGAATCTCAGGTTCGAGGCCTGCCTCAGCAACTTAGGCCCTGTTTCAAAATAAAAAAATAAAATAGGGCTGGAATGTGCCTCAGAGGTAGAATGCCCCTGGGTTCAATCCCCACTACAAAAAAAGGAAAAAAAGAAAATAGAGACTGTAGATAAAATTTACCAGAATGTCACTGGTCCAAGAGCAAAAACTTACTAAATAATAGTTGGTGCCAGGGCATTGCCTTGGATTTAGAGAAGTATTCTGAAGGTGATAGTTTAGTGACAATCTGACTTTTTAAAAGATTGCATGTAGAAACGAGGAAATGGGTTGTTAAAATGAGGACTTGAGATGCATTGAATATAACAAAGTAATTTGCATTAGAGAGAGATCAATGTTTAAGCAAAGCAAGTGCTTTTTCCCAAAGTCCATATAATGTGAGTTAGTTACAGCAGTGGTCATATATATTCATTTTTTCTTAGGAAGAATGAATAAGAGTTGAGCACAGCTTTTACATGGAGCCAATTTGAAAGTGGTTTAAAGACAGTTGGAGGCTTATTAGAGGTTATATGAAGGAGATACTTTGGGGCATTGTTGAAAGAAGATTCATTACTGGGCAGGAAGAAGATTGTGAACTTTGTACCTTATTTTAAAGGAGCCTTAAGGTCCAAAAGGATAGGTTTATTGACTTGGGTTGGGGAAGGCTGCAGATAAAAGCTGTAACATTTTCTGCTGATTTGGTAATAGTACTGCATTGTAACAATGGATTTTAAAAACCTTTGGGTCCTCAGCAACTGAAGATACAGGAAGTGAACATCAGAAACACTATACTTGGTTTCATGAGTCTAACCATTGAAATGGTTTGTACTCTAGCAAAAATTTATCCTTTCTCAGTACTTTTTTTTTTTTTTTTTTGCGGTACTGGGGATTGAACTCAGGGGCATTCTACCTCCGAGCTATACCCCCAGCCCTATTTTTTATTCTTTATTTTGAAATCGAATCTCACTAAGTTGCGGAGTGCCTCACTAGGTAGCTGAGGCTGGCCGCGAACCCGGATCCTCAGGTCTCAGCCTCCCGAATGCTGGGATTTACAAGCGTGCGCCACCATGCCTGGCTTTTCGCAGTACTTTTAACTTGGTGTTTAATCTTTCTCATATGCTTACTTGGTCCTAAATGAAAAGTAAAAATGCACCTAAAATTTAATTTGAGTCTCTATAGTAGGTTCTCATTTGCGTGTATAAAGTATTTGTAGCAGAACATCATCAGAAGGAATTACCACGTGTGTTTACTGAATGTTTTTAGCCTAATAAGTAGAAAATAGCAAACCTACTAAGTATTAGAAGTTAAAGTTTCCTACTCTGTGAAAATCACATTTAGGAGGTTTTTAAGTAGGCAAACAGAATTATAAGACTTCAAAAAGCATTTTCTTTTGAGTTTTAGTTATAATATGCTTCTTAGACCTATTAAATCTGCAGGCAGCTCATACAGAACTTGGCCATGAGATTGCCCCCTGAAAATGGGAGAAATCAGCCTATGGAGAATGAGCTCAAGATCTGGAATAACCTATTCTTTTTTTTTTTTTTTTGTGGTACTGGGGATGGAACTCAGGGGCATTCTACCTCCGAGCTACACCCCCAGTCCTATTTTCTATTCTTTATTTTGAAACCAAGTCTCACTAAGTTGCGGAGTGTCTCACTAGGTAGCTGAGGCTGGCCGCGAACCCGGATCCTCCGGTCTCAGCCTCCCAAATGCTGGGATTACAAGCGTGCGCCACCACGCCTGGCTGGAATAACCTATTCTAAGGAAGGTCTATAGAGGTTTTTTAAAAAATTAAATTATTTTTGTAGTGTTAGGGATTAAATCAAGGACCTTGTACATGCTCGGCAAGTGCTCTACCACTGAATTGTATACCCCTAACTCCTTTTTATTTTTTTAAATAACAGTTGGGGATATTCTACTTCCATCAAGGCGACTAGGATATAGTTTATTTTTAAAAAAATCATGGAGCCAGGTGTGGTGGCGCACACTGGTAATCCCAGCATTTGGGAGGCTGAGATCGGTGAGATCGGAGGATCTGGGTTCGAGGCCAACCTCAGCTACCTAGTGAGGCAGATGTGACCTTAAGTCTGAGTGTTATGGAATATGATATTGCAGGAGCATTTTGTGTCACTTTGCTTTAATTTCACAATATATAGTGAGTCCATAAGTGTAATTTAATCTCTTTTGGCTCTGTCATGCAATTCACTTGGGCTTAGTTTTTGTTTTTTTTGTTTAAAAAAAAAGAACAACAAACAGTATTCTACACTGTGAATGCTAGGTTTCTAATTAATATAATTCTTTGGCTTTTCTGGTTCAGAGTACATATTTTCAAATCCTAACTTTACTTTTTAGTTGCTGACCAACAGCAACCTAATTGACCTATTTGTACCTCGGTTTTCTTGTACAAAAACGACAATAATACTAACCAACTTTGAAAGGAAACAACCTAAGTGTCCATTAGTTGATGAATGGATGAAAAAAAAGTGGTGTGTATGGTCAATGGAATACTATTCACCATAAACAAAAGGATGAAATCCTGTCATTTGCAGCAACATGGATGGATCTGGAGAGCATTATGCTAAATAAAAATAAGCCAGGCACAGAAAGACAGGAACTGCATGATCTCACTCATGTGTGATCTAAAAGTGTTGATCTTGAAGAAATTGAGAGTAGAATGGTGGTTACCAGAGGCCTGGGAGAGTGGGACAGGACTGGGGGAGGGATGAGGAAAGAGTGATCAGTGGGTACTAAGTTTTAGACAAGAGCAAGAAGCTCTGGTATACTATTGCATAGTAGGATGACTATAGATAACAATAATGTGCTGTATATTTCAAGGAGCTAGAAGAATGGGTGTTGAAAGTTTTTACCATAAAGAAATGTTTGAGAAAATAAATAAGTTTAACCCAATTTAAACATTATGCAGTATATACATGTATTGAAACATTACATGGTACCCCATTAATACATATAATTTTTGTGGTTTTATATATTTGTTAAAAATTTAAAATATTGATTTCATAGGGTTATTGTATTAAATCAGCAAATATATGTGTAGTACTGGGAAAATGGTGTTTATTATAATACAGGGATGTTTAATTTGAATAACTGAAAAACCTTAAACTACTTCGATCATTATTCTTTTAAAGCTGGAATCATTATTAGTCAACGTTGGGACATTTAAGGCCATTAGTTTTAAGACTGTTATTAATGGAGCAAAAGCATTTTTAGCAGTACTTATTGCAGGAAGATCAGACTAGTAGACTAGCAATAAATGGGATTTATTGATGTTGATGGTTCTATAAAACTTTTAAAATGCATTTTAAACTTTGAAATTTTCACTTTCTAATATTTTATTAAAATCTAGGTGAAAATCTGTTCCATTCATTTATTTTTCTAATTCTTTCAGGTTTGTGACTGGCTGTATCCACTGGTTCCTGATAGATCTCCGGTTCTCAAATGTACTGTGGGAGCCTATATGTTCCCTGATACAATGTTACAAGCAGCAGGGTGCTTTGTGGGGGTTGTCTTGTCCTCTGAGCTGCCTGAAGATGACAGAGAACTCTTTGAGGATCTGTTAAGACAAATGTCTGACCTTCGTCTCCAGGTAACTTATGCTATCATCTTTAGGATAAAACTACTTTTAACATAAGCACTTTTGCTTTTAAGGAAATTATAATAGTTTCTAAGGTGATCAAAGTTAGGAGACTGAGAGTATGTATTTTCTTCTGTGTTTATAACTCCATGCTGGGAATTTGCTGTAAATAGTGGGTAAGAATATGGGCTTTGGAGTCCAGTTGCCTGAATTTGAATTCAAACTCTGCTGCTTATTATCTGTTTAACTCAGTTGCCTTGCTGGACTTTTTTATACTTCAATGTCCTTGTCATGAAATGGAATAATGACAGATATTTCCACCTCATTGGACTGTTTTGAAGATTAAAGCACTTGTATTAGTGCTAATAAGTAGTAATGCTTTGTGAATGTTAGCTGTTGTTTTCATCATTGTTTTATTACTCAGTTGAGAAAAAAGTGAACTAAAAGAACTAAATACTGAAGGTAGTATTAGCTCTAGCAGATAGGTTGTTAGATATTTTAGGAGTATAACTGGCATTTTAGGAATAGATTTTGGTTCGTAGAATTATCTTTGTTATGATGGAAAATGAAGGTCAAATCAAAAAAGAAAATGTAATTAAAATATGATCATGCTTTGCATTTTCCTTATTTAGCCTGTTTGCTCTGGCCACTTGCTTATCTGTTACAGGGAATTTAACATAGATTAATGTGAAGAGATGTCCCAGTGGAGTGGTCTTGCCCATCCAATTGTTTGCCTACAGGGGAAAAATATTTTTGTTTCTGAATATTGAGTTATCTGGGATTGATGAAGGTGACCACATTATAGTATTCTTTCCTTTGATCAGTGGTATTTGAAATTCATTATTTTACCTAGTACTACGTTAAATGATGGGATGGGAAGAGTAAAAATAGGACAGATACAGAGGTGTGTGTGTGTGCGCGCACGTGCGCGTGCGTGCGTGCGCGTGCATGTGTATTCTCAGGCACCTGAGCATGACCTGGTGATCAAGCCAGTACTTTTGATTGCCCAACAAATGTTTA
The DNA here is from genome assembly GCA_004027655.1 of Graphiurus murinus. NCBI lineage: Eukaryota > Metazoa > Chordata > Mammalia > Rodentia > Gliridae > Graphiurus > Graphiurus murinus. Next base: position 60,870 of record PVLC010002338.1, on the reverse strand, counting down.
GCCTATGTTAACAAAATGTGTGACTACCATACAGAAATGTGTAGCCTTAGTGTGTACCTGGGGAGGAGTTTACAAAGGCAAGGAACTTGGTCAGATGGATCTGGTTCCTCCTGGCTTTGCTATTTACTAACTGAATAAAATGGTAGTATTCACAGGCCTAATATGGAACAATTTCTCTCTTTACTTCTGTGTCCATTGACCCCATATTACTGGGCTTTAGGAAAGAAATTAGACTTTTAGTTATAGTATATGTTATTTTCTCTGTTCAGTTTTATTCTTTGGTTGTATATTATTTTTATTTTTTATTATTTATTTGTTTATTTATTGCGGTACTGAGGATGAACCCAGGGGCATTCTACTGTGGAGCTACACCCCCCGTCCTATTTTTTATTCTTTATTTTGAAATAGGGTCTCACTAAGTTGCAGAGAGCCTCATTAAGTAGCTGATGCTGGCCTCGAACCAGCGATCCTCCTGTCTCAGCCTCCCAAGTACTGGGGTTACAAGCAAGCCCCACCACATCCAGCTTGGTTTTATGTTATTTTTAGTTTGCTCTGTTCCAGAACTTCAACTGTAAACAAAAAGTAGTTGCTATAATTTTTACTTATTTTTAACTTTTAAACATTCATTCAGCAAAGTGTGTGCTAATAGAATACCTTAGTATTAAATGCAGAAAACAAAAAAGTCAATCTTCTAACAATGCAGAGTAGTTACACGTGTTTTATTAATTGCCTTTTAACTTGTTTAATCTTGTTTATATTTCATAAACTTTATTAATCATTATTTAAGTTCAAATGTAGTTGTATCTGATTTAAAGATAACTTATACCAACAACTGCTATTAGTTATCTTTTGTATGTACTTTGTCTTTTGAAATTTATTTTAGACCATATGCTGTAAACCAAACAACTCAGAGGTTTAAGGTTTGATGATGAGATAAAACAAAAGTTTAGAAAAAAAATAGTTATTATTTATCATTTGTCAAACACTGACATTTGATCAAGTATATCATGAAAGCATGGTGTCATGTATCTGGAGGAAAGTCATATAAGGAAAGTGTTTTGAACTAAGTTTAGTCCTTTACTCCGTAGGCCAATTGGAACAGGGCAGAAGGAGAAAATGAATTCCAGATCCCTGGAAGACAACCCACTGACCAGCTGAAAGGAGCTTCTGGCACTGATATGAGCCAATTGGGTCCTTCATTAGACCAAAGCAACAAGGATGTACGTGGAAAAGGAAGTCGTGGAAAAAAGGTAAGTGAAGGATAAATAAGTGTGTATGTTCTTTTCCAGTGGTAACTTTGATCAGTTTCATGTATTTATATGATCAAATCCCTATTTACTAAAATACATCTACTTGTGCAGACTCAAAGTAACCAGTGGCAAAAACAATTAGGGTCAGCTTTAGTATTTCTCTTTCCAAGTATTTGTTAAATTATTTTAAGGGATTTTATAATCACATTAATGATGTGCATACTATTTTGGTTGTTTTATAGTGTTTTCCACCACTTGACTCTTATTCTCCAAGGGCTTGAGGCTAGATATACTACCTTCTCTTTTCTTGCAGTCTGACATTTTTTAAATTCATATTCTTATTTTCTCATGGATTGGCAACAGCACTGAGATGCTTTCTTAAAACATAATTAGTAGTTTCCTTTTTCATTCATAGGTTGTGAGTAGAAGTTATTTATATATATATCCTCCTGTTTTTATATTTTAAGTGAAATTCTTTGTATTACTGTTGAGCACTTTGATTTTCAAGTTATTTTGTAATACTGTGATGTCTGAGTTAATCTTTTCCTCTGTTCTTACAGTGAATTAATTTGGCTCTGAGATTTTGGGTGTTGGCCCTAGCTATGTTAGCACAGCACAAGTATTTCTGTCTTTCCATTTCCATTTAAATGGAATTGCAGGTTGTTCTGTGTTTATATGTTTTTACTTGTTTCCACTTAGACTTTTACTTGATCCCTACCCAAACCATTTTGGATACATCTTTCCTTATTGAGTCATTTAACAGAAATCTTTCAACTTTATTGAGTACCATATACGTAATATCTAGGGATGAAATTTATATAAAGGAACACATAGTCCATTGAAGGAAAGAAAAACGTTAAAGTATGACTTGACAAATGTTGTAGTGGAGTTACATTACTCTTCAGATCTTACCAGTGGTGGCTTATATAAGCGCAGAGCAATTTTTATCTTATAGCAATTCCAGTATTGCACTTTGTACTTTGTTTTCTTTTGTTTTTGCAGTACTGGGGATTTAACCCAAGCTCTTGCACATGCTAGTAAGTGTTCTCCACTGAGCTACACTCTCAGCTCATTTTATTTTATTATTTTATTTTGAGACAGGGTCTTACTAAGATGCCCAGGCTGGCCTCAACCTGCAGTCCTGTCTCTGCCTCCTGAGTGGCTGACATTAAAGGCATATGCTACTGTGCCCAGTTGGTATTATGTTATAAGACATAGCAGTAACTAGATGACTGGAGACATTTTTATTAATTATATATAGTATTTATTGGCTCTATATTTTATTACACAAAGTTACAATTTCCCCTCCTACTACTTAACTCATTTTCATATTTTAAAATATTTTTACTATTTAGACTAAGGATACTTCAAATGAAGAAATTAATCTGAGTCACATTGTACCCTGTGAACCAATTTCAGAAGAAAAAGCAAAAGAATTACCTGAATGGAGTGAGAAAGTGGCTCAAAATATTTTGTCAGGTATTACAGTAATGTTTTTTCCCGTATAGTTTGGAACCTCTGGATATCAATAAAGATATTGTTTATAAGGGAATACTTGGATAATATTTTGTGTTTTGGTCTTACATAAGACATTTAGAAATACTTAAAGAAAAGTAGAAGGAATTAATGTCTTAGAACATCACATATTGCCATGTAAATATAAATTCTTTCTGGCATATCATTATTTGTTTTACTCTTAGGAAAATCGGTAGTGAAAAGCTGTAGGAATCCTCATATTCTCAAATAGCTCTGAACATAAAATTAGTTCCTTTCCTTTTTGAAGTTTTTTCCCTTCTCCTTACTGCTATGGTTTGAATGTTTATGTCCTCCACCACCTCCCCAAATTCATATATTGAAATCTCAACCCCCAAAGTGATAGTATTAGGAGGTGGGGGCTTTGGAAGACTAGTCACGAAGGAGAAGTCTTCATAAATGAGATTAATCCCCTATAAAAGAGGCCACAAGAGCCGGGTGTGGTGGCGCACGCTTGTAATCCCAGCATTCGGGAGGCTGAGACCTGAGGATCCGGGTTCGTGGCCAGCCTCAGCTACCTAGTGAGGCACTCCGCAACTAAGTGAGACTCGGTTTCAAAATAAAGAATAAAAAATAGGGCTGGGGGTATAGCTCGGAGGTAGAATGCCCCTGAGTTCAATCCCCAGTACCGCCAAAAAAAAAAAAAAAAAAAAAAAGAGGCCACAAGAGAGCTCTCTTACCCCATCCATTATTCATAGGGCATATCTAAAAGGTACCAGTCAACAAACCAGTATATAGGGAGGGCCTCACTAAACGCCAAATCTGCTAACATCTTGAATTTAGACTTCTCAGCCTCCAGAGTCATGAGAAATAAATTTCTGTTGTTATTAGCCACCAGTTTATGATATTTTAGGAACATAACAGTCCAAGATACCTTTCAAATCAATGAAAAGATGTTCTTCCATCTTTGCAAGTACATTAGTCAGCCTTCTGTTACTCAAATTAAATACCTAAGGCAGTTATCTTCATAAAGAGAAAAGGTTTATTTTCTCACAATTCTCTTTGTTCCATTTCAAGATTGGGTGGCCCCACTGCTTTGGGGCTCTGACAAAGACACCAGATAGCATGGGGGTAGAGAGGATATAAGGAATGCATGATGGAGCAAACTGCTTACATGAGCCAGGAAGCAGAAAAAGTGGAAGAAAGGGGTTGGTCCCATAATCCCCTTTGAGGGCACACCCTAGTGAACTAAGGACCTCCAATCAGTCCCCCACCTCCTACGACAGCACCTCCCAGTAGTACCACCCTGGGGACCAAGCCTTTAACACATGGATCTTTGGGAGATGCTGTCCATATTAGAACCATAACAGGAAGCAAAACAGCACTTGCTTAAGTATTTAACAATGTTAATACTAGAAAATCTGAGAGTTCAAGCCGAGCTATTTGGGAAGTTGGTCAATTATTTTGAAGTGAGAATGATCATTACTAATGTCGTTCTACTTTTAATTGGTTAATATTTCACTTAGCTTTTCAATGTAGCATCTCCCTATACCTTTAAAGAAAATACTGCCAGTTACTTTTCTGTTTTTTCCAGAACTGGGGATTGAACCCAGGGGCATTCTACCTCCGAGCTACACCCCGCCATATTTTTTATTCTTTATTTTGAAACAGGGTCTCACTAAGTTGCAGAGGGCCTCACTAAGTAGCTGAGGCTGGCCGAGAACCCACAATCCTCCTATCTCAGCCTCCCAAGCACTGGGATTACAAGCATGAGCCACCATGCCGGGCTTGCCAGTTACTTTTCATAAGGTAAATTCAAGACCCAATAAATGGGTTTTTACCTATTATTTAAATGATTATCAGTTCAAGATTCTATCTCTATATTAAAGCAGATGAAATCTTTAATATAACCAACAAGCTAAAATAGTAAATTAGGAACTAATAAAATACTTTTTCCATCCCAAAGAACTGTTCTTGAGACAAGAAGAAAAGATAAAGCCATGTTCTCAAATATAATTGCAGCACTTAACATTGAACTTTGAAGAGATTTTTTTTTTCAAGGAAATTGCAAAGAAAAACCTCTTGACTCTTACTACCTTGCCCCCATTTACAGGCATTATTAGGAGATCAGTATTCAGAAAACATGTTAATTACCCATACACACTTATCTAACTACATACACAATTCATTTTCCTAAGTTTTTTTTTTAGTTTGTACAGCTATAAGTTTGCTCCATTTACTATTGCTGTGCAGCAAACCATTCCAAATTTGAAGGCATAAAATAACATTTGCTTCTGCTTAGAAATGGGCCAGGTATTCAGAAAGGTCACAGTAGGGGTGGCTCATGTCTGCTTCATAAAATCTAAGGGCCTCAGCTAGGAAGATTCAAAGACAATCTAGTCATTCTACAGTGGAGTCTAGAATCAACTTCACTCATATTTTTGACCTCTGGGTTGGAAGAGCTTAAAATCTAGGATTGCCAGAGTGACTTCACATGGCCTCTTGTGGCTTGACTTCCTCACAGCATGGTGGCCTTAGGCTAGTGTGGCTTCCATGGTGGCTCAGGGCCTCAAGTGTGCATTGTCCAGTGCATAGAAGCTGCATTACCTTTTCTGACATATTCTTTTCAGTTTCCAGCATTGTTTGGTTATAAACAAGTAATATACTTGCCTAGGTTCAGGGGGATGTGATATATGTATGACATAGCCCACTTTTCAGTGAGAAGAATGTCAAGGTCACACTGAAAGAAGAACATTGGAATAGAAGATGATGTTTTTGGCCACCTGTCACTAGGTCTTGGCCCTCCTACATCCCACACAGCAATTCTACTGGGATAAGTAGAACATTCTTAAAGCAAATTAATCCTGAGAAAAAGTCTCTTTAGAAGTTTTTAAAAACTCAACGATGCCTTGGTTAAAATGAGCAGAAATTACATTCTAGTAGTACTTAAGTATTGTTTGCTAATTGAGACCAGTAACTTTTCCTTTTGATCCTATATCCTTAGAGCTGGAGTTCTAATACTATCTGTCATAGTTGGTGACAAGAAGACTATTTACCTATTCAGAGTATATGTCTTTTCATGTGTTTTTTAATAGGTATAACAAATAACTAGTTCACCAAATACTTAAGGTACATGTATAAAAAACGGAACAGGAAATATTAAAGATTTACTCTAAGGAAATTAATCTGTCAGGAGACTGTTTCTACCTGACTTACGCAAGCTCTGTACAAAAATGAGAAACCAACTCTCTAAATTGAGCTCTTTCATGGTAGCCTATAATTGGTTCCTGTTTACTGTCAAAGGATGTGTAAAAGTCAGTAAAAGCTAATCTTAGGCTATATGAAAGTAAAAAGTGAAAAAAGTTAAATAGCTGTACTTGAAATTTACCTGTGTACAATATTGGCTTGAGAAATCTAGACTTCTAGAAGGCCACTGCACAACATTTTCAGTGGAGAAGGGTCCAATAAGCTAATTTTGGAGGAGGTACATGATTGGTGACAGTAGGTCATTTTGAGCCACCATTGCAGCAGTCTCCTTAAACAGTTCTGAAAACATAATGTCCTTGAGATGCTATATTTAGATTGTGATTTTTAGTGAATTGATACAAACAAGAGTAGCAGAAGCTTTACATGTTTTTATGGTAGCAAAAGATCATCAAGGACATTTTAATGGACCTCTGTCTCTTAATCTCAATTTAGTAACTACAAATGGACTCTGGGACTCTATGTAAACAGGTGGTATAGAGTGCAGGAGTATGGTCGCTTTCTGCCTACCCATTTCAGTAAGTATATCATTCTAGGGCTGGTAGTAATCAGAAGAGAGCCAACTATATGCACTCATAAGGGTTCTCCAAATTAGGTATTTTCTATTTACTGTACTGTGCCTCTAGGCTCTCACAAGGAAAAAAAAAAAAAGAAATATATATATATATTTTATATATATATATATTTTTTTCGATTAATTAAATGTGTTAAAGACTAGCCACAAAGAAGATTTCTGTTCTTCAGTAGATTCTTTGTAGGGCCCTATTGGCCTAGGACAGTTTTCTGGTTTATCAGGTCCAGAGAGACAGAGAGATTTATTATAATATAAGGTATATAGAATAAACAAACATCATCAAAGAGCAATATATCCAAAAAACTTGTACTTTGATAGGGCATAGGTTAACCAAGTATAAGATGAGTCATTTCTAGATTTTGAGAGGACCACACCAAACAGGGTAAGAAAAGATATGTCATATGATTGGGAATTCAATGGTTGTCATGTTGTGGTAGCTAGCATAACATTTATTTCTCTGCCACTTTCCCTCTCTGATAGCCAGCTATAGAATATCAAAAACCAAATTTAAAAATATATGTTCTAAAACAAATTTATGATAAAATTATTGAAAAATTTAGTAAAAAGGTTAGGTCTGCATCATCTTAAAATTCAGTTGGACTTTTACCAGAAGAGAAAGCAAAAAGTATAAAGAGTAGGTTTCCTTTAGTAACTGTGAACTATTGTCGTGGTTGGGCTTGAGTTACATTATTCTGACTTACCTGCCAACCTCTCATTTGTTCAGCAAACATTCATTGTCTGCCATGTGTCAGCATTACTAAGTACTAAATGCAAACATGAATAGAACCAGTCTGTATCTGGCACTATACATGCTAATCGAAAGTTGTAAATACCTACCAATGAAATATTACATTTCTGTATCTTCTATTACTGTGTCTACAGTTTTAACATATTTACCTGTATTATGTTATTGCAAGGTAACACCATATTATTTGCATCTAGTATTTCTTATTAGTCCCTTGACTTTTACTTTATCTCATTTCCATTTATTTTTCTTAGTCATTAGTAGACTCCATCCCTTTTATTTCCTACAGTTTTATTACAGGAGTATAATCTCCTTCATTTCATTGTCATTTTATTTCTCAGTCTTCCTGTAGTAGTATCTGAATATTGAACTATTATTTTTTGTCGATATTATTAATTAAAGGGTTAAAGGTATAAGGTATATTGTACAATTTAAAATTTTTCTTTTAAACAGGTGCTTCCTGGGTGAGTTGGGGTTTAGTCAAAGGTGCTGAATTTACTGGCAAAGCAATCCAGAAAGGTGCTTCTAAACTCCGAGAACGGATTCAGCCAGAAGAAAAACCAGTAGAAGTTAGTCCAGCTGTCACCAAAGGCCTTTACATAGCAAAACAAGCTACAGGAGGAGCAGCAAAAGTCAGTCAATTCCTGGGTAAAGTACCTTCAGATGACTGCTGTTTTTCCGTTAAAGTAAAAATAGTCTTTTAATTTGTGGTTCATTTACATGGTTTAATCTCAAAAACAAAGAGTTAGGAAAAAAAGCAGTTTCACTTTGCTACTCTTAGCCCAATTTTATTTATTTGGAAACAGGGTCTCATTAAGTTGCAGATGTCCTCACTAAGTTGCCAAGGCCGGGTTGGAACCTGAGATCCTCCTGTCTCAACCTTCCATGTACTGGGATTATAAGCCATCATGCCTATCTAGAATTGTTTTTTTGTTTTTTTTTTTTTCAGTACTGGGGATGGAACCCAGGGGCATTTTACCTCGGACATATACCCCCAGCCCCATTTTTTATTCTTTATTTTGAAATAGGGTCTAAGTTGCAGAGAGCCTCACTAAGTAGCTGAAGCTGGCTGCAAACCTGGATCCTCCGGTCTCAGCCTCTCACATATTAGGATTACAAGCGTGTGTCACCATGCCCGGCTTGGAATATTTTTTTTTAGAAAAAAAAAAGCAAATGTACTTAGCCAGAAAACACTAAAGGTGCACCTACCAGTTGTTTATCACAGCAATCAGATAGAAAAGCCGGATGTTTTTCTTTTAAGCAGAAGTGCCAAGAAGAACATGTATATCCAAGAAGCAAGATTATCAATAAACTCTGCAAACACATCTCTAAACCTAATGATAATCTTTCTTTAAAAAATAGCCAGCCTTCTTATCCTTAAGTAGAAATGGTAACATTATACAATAAAGCAATTTTAGATGGTCACTAAAGAATTTTGCTAAACTGGAGTGGTAAAATCTAAAGAAGAATGGTCTAAGTCTTTTTTTTTTTTTATGGTTATACTAGTTGATGGAGTTTGCACTGTAGCAAACTGTGTTGGAAAAGAACTAGCTCCACATGTCAAGAAGCATGGAAGCAAACTTGTTCCAGAATCCCTTAAAAGAGACAAAGATGGGAAATCTACCCTGGATGGTGCAATGGTTGTTGCAGCTAGTAGTGTTCAAGGTAATAAAAGGGCCCAGAATTTTATTTTCTTTCTTTCTTTTTGTGGTGCTGGTGGTTGAACATGGGCTTTATGCATGCTAAGCAAATACTCTACCACTGACTGAGCTACAGCTCAAGCCTTCAGAATTTTAACTATGAAGCTCTATTTGCTTTGAGCTAGATTTACTTACTTTTAAATATATTTGCAGGATTCTCAACTGTCTGGCAGGGATTGGAATGTGCAGCTAAATGCATTGTTAACAATGTTTCAGCAGAAACTGTACAGACTGTGAGACACAAGTAAGTTGAACTCTGTCATTTTAATGACTGAATCTATATCTTTGTTAAAATCCATGATGGTTAAGATGATTGTGTATTTATTTTTGATAAAGTACATTTTTCACTCACTATATTTCTCATGTAGAGAGGCAATAATATTTTTAGTATAATGGAATCCCTATAACATTGCTTTATGTTACTGATTGTTATAAATGCTCATGATTAATGCAAAGAACGGGTTTTGTTTTTAAATTAGTCTTCAATTTGTGTATTATTTACATGTTTTTGATTGTGATGGTTGTCTGAAATATTGACTAAACTGTAGTACCCCTTGTTAATATTAGCCCAGTCTGTATACCAAGACTGTTAAATTATGGCACATACCGATTCTAGTTACTACCGTCCATTCGTTTTGGAATGTAGAGATGGCATGTCTTCTATTTCATATATTAAGAAATGAACAAACATAGAAATGATTTGCACAAGCTTATTGGATAAGTGGTGTTACAATTTCTTTCTAATTTGGCTTTGAGGTCTTTCTCTGGAAAGTGGCTGTAAGTTTAGTACTGCCCTCAAGGGGCTCCAGGAAAGATGGTGGTGTTTTCAGTGCAGAAAATCCAGTCCCTAAGTCCAACACTGCAACCAGATATCCCTCTCACAAGAAACTTGCTTATACTGGCAGATACCCTTGTGGCTCTTGGCAGACCTGTCTTCAGTTAATTCCTACTAAAATGGTCACTCTCTAGGAGACCCCTGACTGGAAAGAGTGTTAGGTTTGGGTGTGTTGGTCAAGTGAGATATGGAAGAGACAGTACAACAAAACACAGGAACTATAATAAAAGCACTGTATTATAGATCTCCTAGAGAAGAGGGGTACCTACAAGAATTGACAGGAAGTCTAGAGTCAGGAGTGGGTGAGAAGAGATAAAGGATAGAGAAAGAAAGTGGAGATTTGTGCAAAAGAGAGGGAGAGGTGGAAGAGAGGACCTGTGGTACTGTGGCTTAAGGGCATAGTGTTAATCCTTTGGTTTTCCAATGGGGTTGTTGATTGGCCAGTGTAAAGAAAACATGTGAAAGGAGAACTTACATGACTCTAACATTGACCATTAGGTTTTCTTGTGGTCAGCAGCTGTGAGGTGTGTTGGATTTTTGAGCCAACGAGGTGAGAAACTTAAGTGGGCTATTTCACAAACATGAGGAGGAGGAGTTTGAAGTAAGTCAGTGGGTTTCAAACAACCTACATCAGACCTAAACAAGGAAGCCACAGCAGGAACTATATTAAATAGATTTACAGCTGGGCATGGTAGTGCATGCCTATTATCTCAGTATTGGGAGGCTAAAACAGAAGGAGCTCAGGTTCAAGGGCAACCTGAGCAACTTAGACCCTGGACAATTTAGTGAGACCATGTTTCAAAATTAAAAATATACTTGGGAGGCTGAGACAGGAGGAACACAGGTTTGAGGTCAGCCTCAGCAACTCAGCGAGGCTCTCAGCAACTTAGACCTTTTTCAAAATTAAAAAAAAAAATGGGGCTGAGGATATATCTCAGATGTAGAATGCCACTGGGTTCAATCCCCAGTGCTACACACACACAAAGATTACAACCCTACTAAATTATAGATCTAGAATATAAACCAAGTGTCTCTGTCATCAGGACCTGTGTTCTACTATGTTCTACTTGTGAGTGAGCTGCACAGGTTTAGTATTCTATAAAGTTATTTTCAAACACTACCTAATGTGTTTTCAGACTTTCTTTGACTTAGGAAATACATTTAATTTCTACTCTAAATGATTTGATCTGCTCAGTCTGGGGTGTGCATACCTTTGAATCAGAACAACAGGGCACATCATCTTGGAGTATCAGTTTTACCAAAAGAGCTGAAAAAGAAAACAGTACATCTGAAATTCTTTTGATGGGAATGTAAAAACTCATATCTCTGGTTCACCTCTTCTAACTTATGGTATTGATCCATGACCAGTATTCATTGGTATTTTATTTTATGCCTGGAGTTTATTTTGATAGATCAGTCATATTTAGTAAAAAGTTTCTTTTGTAGCAAGAACAAGATCAAGAAGTACCTTTTAGGTCAGAAGTGAATTATGTTTAGATTATCACTACATTTCTTAACAGATAATTAGGCAGTCATATTACAAAGTAGAAGCACTTTTTGGGTTTGTACACGTTTGAGATTCACAGAACTAGGAAGTAGTGGATTTTGGTATAGATTTTGTGCTTCTTGTCCTTTGTGAAAAAGTAATATGTTAAATAGAATATCCTAATAGTGGTTCTATTATGGTATATATTGGTGTATTTTTTATCCTTCAAAGATATATGGATTGAAAAAGCAAGTAAGGGAGAATTTAGTTAAGTAGCTTTGTATTTGTAATTATAGGGATGATTCAGTCTTAGCACTTATTCAGTTTCTGTTGGAATCTTGAAAAGATGGAGAGGGAGTGGGGAATAAGTATTTTGTCCCAAATCTTCCTGTTTGGGCCAGATAATCTGGCCCAGAAGAAGAAGATAACTTTTAAGGGAAGAAATAAACCCGTAATAACTTAGTGACAGAACTGGAAGAGCTAATTTTTGCTTAATTCTCATTTATTGACTTTAAGTTTATACGTTTTTACATACTTAGTTCTTTTTTTTTTTTTTTTTTTTTTTTTTTTTTTTGCGGTACTGGGGATTGAACTCAGGGGCATTCTACCTCCGAGCTATAACCCCAGCCCTATTTTTTATTCTTTATTTTGAAACCGAGTCTCACTAAGTTGCGGAGTGCCTCACTAGGTAGCTGAGGCTGGCGGCGAACCGGGATCCTCCGGTCTCAGCCTCCCGAATGCTGGGATTACAAGCGTGCGCCACCACGCCCGGCTCATACTTAGTTCTTTACATTTATTGTATTATTAAAAGGTAGAGTAATCATTTGTGGTGTTCTGCTCTAATCCAACTGATAGTAAAAGGAAGAAAATTTGTATTCTTATTAACAATAATAAAGTATTACTCTCCCAAATAGTTGTTTTAAGTCTACCTAGGTTATATGCATTATGAATGCCTGGGAGAAAAACAAATGTATTATATAAACATCCTTATTTGATTTCTGGTGATAGGCCACTACAGATGATTAGCTACCCTCTTTACATTTTTAGGTAAATGTATAGAAACTATTAAGACTCAATTTATCAGTTAAATTAATAGTTTTGTCTTATTTTAGATTTATAAATGTGAAAACCTATAGGAACAATGAAAAACAATAAGTAACTTTAAACCTGCTATACTTAACTGCAATATAGTACCTATTAAGTAATTAATCACTTTTCTACATAGCTTCTACATTTCACCATTAAGCTCCTTTTGTTCTATCTTAAATTGTATAACAGAGAATAATATAACTCCAGTAAAATAGATTATATTTTCCTTTAGGAAGATTTTATCAAATAAAATATGCTTTTGTGGAAAATTAGCTTAATATTTTCCCGTAAAAATTTGCTATTGAGTCAGGCCTGGTGGCTCATGCTTGTAATCCCAGTACTTGGGAGGCTGAGATTGGAGGATCCAGGTTCGCGGCCAGCCTCAGCTGCTTAGTGAGACCCTCCACAACTTAGTGAGACCCTGTTTCAAAATAAAGAATTTTTAAAAAAAGACTGGGAGTGTAGCTCGGAGGTAGATACTCCTGAGTTCAATCCCCAGTACGGAAAAAAAAAATTGCTATTGCTATTGGATGACTTATAGTAAATATCTAATTAAAATGCCCCTTGAATTTGCATGGGCGAAGGGTAATTCCAATGGCAAATGTCATAGCATCCAAAACCAGTTAGATGTGATGTCTCCTCAGGATTTATATACAGTCTTCTCTTCCATATTGTATCTGTATAAATATTTAAACCCCACCATTGTGCCCACTACTTTGTTGTTCTTATTGTTGTTTTCTGTGTGATCTCAGTTTCCTTAAGAATTACATATATAATATGATTTCCAGATTCTTCATTATTCTCATCTTCTATTTTCATTGTTAGGGACAAATTGAAGTTTATCAGTGTTCTCAAAATATGGCATTCAAAATTGAATAAAATCCAGATTTGTGATGAACAGAGCAAATATTGTGGGATTTGCTTTCCTTATATTTTAATGTGCTTTTATTGGTGCATTATAGTCTTACCTTATTCATATTTTGCCCTTGATAAAAATGGCACACAAGATAGTGTATTTGGTAGCTGTTACTTTATTGGTGCATATTAAACTTAGCACTTTTTAAAACAGTATTCTCAGTTAGCTTACCTTTTTGTCTTACCAGACTATTTCTCAGGCTTGTCATCTTCCACATCCATCCTTTATATATTGGTTCTTTCTTAAGGTTATTGTTATTGTTGTTACTCTTATTATTATTGTGATACTTTTATGGATAATCTCATCTGTAATTGGTGATACAGTTATAACCTGTACATCAGCAACTCTCAACTCTGTTTTCTTTTAACTTTTGTCATAATTTTTAGGCACAAACATCCCAATTACATACAACTGCAGACTTTCTGCCACTGTTCCATTTCTCATCCAGCACACAGTATTTCCTGATTGATTCCTTTGTCTTGAGTCTTACACTCTTCAGTTCATGATGCAACCAGAGTCAAGGGATCTTTCTAAAACATAAATTTGATTATCATTCCTTAACTTTATTACTTCTGACTGATTTCAAGATGAAATTTAAGCTCCTTAGCTTCACCTACAAGTCCTTTCATAAACCAGCCACTGTGTATCTACCTTTGATGAATAAGTTGATAAAAAGCTATCTAAACTTGGAATATTTCAGGTTAATATTTCTAATAATAGTTTTAAAAGTTATCATGCTGAAATGTTGCTATAATTAGTAAAATTGAGAATCACTCCCAATATACTGTCTTTGGAGATATCATTGAATACACTGAGAAATTTTCTGAAAAGTCTAAGTCAACTTGTAAATTAAATACCATTCATTTATTTAGAACATACTTCATATTCTTTTTTTAAAATCTAACTTAATCTCCAAAAGTTTATTGAAAAGTAGATAAAAATAAGTATATTCTTGCTAGAGATAGGCTTTCTAGGAGTTTTCTCTCAGTGTAGTTTGAATCTGAATGAAAGAAAAAAAAAGACTGGACAGTTAATTATCTAGGAAGAGAAGAATAGATACAACTGAGAAAACTGGTTCTAAGTCATATTGGGAAGCAGAAGAGATAGGTGAAGATATATTAAAAATAAAACATGAAAATCCACTTACAACATATATGTAGTACTTTAGAATTTCCAAAGATATTTCACTTGTACATCATTTTAGGAGATGAAGTTGAGATACTAAGAGAGAGAGAGAGAGAGAGAGAGACAGAGACAGAGACAGAGACAGAGACAGACAGAGACAGACACTTGACCTTAGTTAGTTATTTGCACAGTTGGTATTAGAATCTAGTTTTTGACTCCTGATTTGATTCTTTCTTCCCACATTAACAGGAATTGTTACAGTGGCATGGAAGAACAAGCAAAAACCATCAGGATACCAAAACATTGATTTTAATACATTAAGTGCAGTATATCTTTTAGAATTGTGTTACACATAGAAATATTGAGTGCAGTGAGAGGTATCAAATGGTTTCAGTAGAATAGGGACTGTTCTAAGTATCCAGAAGTGAAAGTTTCTCAATCTGGAGGATTTCCTATAGCAAAAACATGACCATGGCCACATTCTTGAGTTAATGGTATCACTTCATTGTAGTCCACATAGTCTTGAAGAGTTAGGACCCAAGGAAAACCTAGGCCGCTAATAGTCACTGTTGCTTTTACAGTGCTGAAACTGCTGCCATCCCTTTATTCTTGTTTAGTCACAGCCATTTCCCCTGACAACAGTATTCTTGATGGGAGCTTGGTTGCCTGTGAGAAGGCACTCTATATTCTGCACCATCAGCAAATCCTGTGGAATGCTAAAGGGTTGCAAAACAGCAGGGACTGCAGAAAGCAGTTATAGGAAGCTTTTCTGTCACATGCCTGGTGAGAAAGCCCCTGCTAAAGAGTTAGTACAGACTCAAGGTTAGGCTGACTGTAGGAGGTTTTGCCTATGTAAATACTATAATTATTAACACAAGGCAAAGGATAGAATGGAATCATCATTCAAGGCCGCAATAAGATTACTTCACATTTATGGCATTGGGATTGAAAAAGGCCAAGCACAAACAAGCCAGCATATTACAAACCACTGTTTTGGGCCAGGCTAATAGTAATAAGACTTACTAATTCAAAAGACAAATCCAGTGTTAATATAAAATTTCCAGATACAGTTCATAAAGCACTTATGAAGTGTTCCTGTGTCCTGGAGAAAATATAAAATTTTGCCTTTTTGTTATTTGTTAAGCACTCTACTTAGGGAAACATCTAAACAGTAAACACCTTAAAATCCTGGTGTCAGACAAGGGGTAATTTCTCAGGTACTTTCTTGTACTTTTTATGCTCAAGGAACTGAGGTGGCTAGGGCAGGATTACTCATTTCAGTCATTAAATACTTTATTGAATGTCAGATACTATTCTATATGTTTAGGATATGTTAACAAGCAAAGCAAATATTCCTCTCCCCAGTGGTGTTTATATTTTAATGAAATGAGCAAGCAATACATAAATAGTTATTAATAAGTTCTGTAGTCTACAAAAGGTGATAAGCTATGGAAGGGAAAAAAGGGCAATTCAAGAGGGAATTGATTGGCAGTAAGGTGGAGCATGTGGGGTAAGAGCACTTAAACTGAAGTTAGATACTGAGGAGGTAATAGTTGAGCATAATTGAAGAAGGTGAGATAGTGGGTCATGGGAAACCAAAGCAGATTCTGACAAGCACAAGGATATTAAGGCCTCTGTGTGTATAGTTATGGTTTGAATATGCAGTCCCACAGGAAAACTATGGCAATGTAGCAGTGTTCAGAGGTGAAATAATTGAATCCTGAGGACTCTAACCTCAATAGGGGTAAATCCATTGGGCCTAATAATTGGAGTGTATTTACTGGGTGATAACTATAGGCAGATAGAGTATGGCGAGGTGAGTAGGTCACTGGTAGTGTGGCCTTGGGAACTAGTTATATCCCTGGTCCCTTCCTGTGCTCTCTCTGCTTCCCAGCTCCCATGAGCTGAGCAGCTTTCCTCTTTCATACCCTGCTGCTGCAGCATTTCTGCTTTGAGGACAGCAGACCATGGACTGAATCTCTAAAACAGTGAGCCAAATATACTTTCCTCCTTTAAGTTGTTCTTGTCAGGTTTTTTTGGTCACAGCAACAACCAACAAAAGAAATAACATAGTGTGGTTGGTGGGTTCAAGGAAAAGCAAGGCCAGTGAATCTTCAGTAGAGTGGGGTACCAAGGAGAATGTCATGGAATTGCTGCTTCAATATAAACTCATATTTCCATGGTTTAAAAAGCTTAACCAAAGTGTAATTAACATATTGTGAAACCATTTATAATGGCTCTAGAAAGGATGGGGGAGATTAAAATGACTAAGAACCTTTTTATAAATTACATTTGATTTTTCTTCAACAGTCTTTGTTATAGTATTCTTAGCCAATCTTTTATTTTCAAACATGGTTTTTACTACAAGAGAAAATATAGCTTTGTTGTGTAATTTCTTTCTCTACTATGTTTTAAGGTATTAATTAAATTGAAACTTAAGCTTTCATTTGCTTTTAGGGGTAATACAATAATCATATAACATATTTAATACTTATTTAGTACAAATTTATAAGACCTCATATTTAAATTTCATTGTACTTTCACCTTTTTTTTTTTTTTTTTTTTTTTTGTAAGATATGGGCATAATGCAGGAGAAGCTACCCACCATGCAGTGGATTCTGCCATCAATGTTGGTGTAGCTGCCTATAATATTGACAACATTGGTATTAAAGCAATGGTGAAGAAAACTGCAAAACAAACAGGACAAACACTCCTTGAGGAGTATCAAATAGTTGATCCTTCTCAGAAGGAAAATCCAGAAGGAACATCAAATGCAAACATGAGAAAAGAGGATGAGCAGATGGAGGAAGTAAAGAAGAAAGAGGCAAAGAAGAAAGCTAAATGATGGAAGTGATAGGAATCACCTATACCAAAGCCTTACCAGATGGAGGGAGTTTTCTTAAATAATTCCTCGCAGATTAACTAGTATTTTTAAAAGGTATTCATTCCTACAAAGTGACTGTCATATATTTTATGGCATATATTCCACTTGTAAGAAAAATAATCAGTATTCTTGCACCTGGCCTTTAGAAATATGCAGTTATATTCTCAGTAAGTTTATTTTTCCCTAAATGTGGCTAAAATATTTTTGCAGTTAAAATAAAGCTTATAATACATGTGCTGCAAACCTCATTGAACGTAATGTTAAACTATTTTTATATCTGTTGTCTTTCAGAAAGCAAAGTAGAAAATTATATATTTACATGAAATTCAGCATTTAGTAACCTTAGTTCTATTTATACTGGGAAGGAATGACTTAACTCTGTCTCTTTTTTGCACTAATGTGGACCTTTTCAGATGCTTGCCAGAATTTTCAGTGTGTAAGCTAAACAAAAACTGTAATCTTAAAAATAATTCTTAGATACAATTTTTGAGGACTTCCAAAACAAGGATGAGAATGATTATGTGCATGTATGTCATTGTCAACGTGATTTACATTATGATGTGAGACTATAATACATCAATAAAAGCACATAAAAATTAGCTAAAAAATGA
This sequence comes from Graphiurus murinus, assembly GCA_004027655.1. NCBI lineage: Eukaryota > Metazoa > Chordata > Mammalia > Rodentia > Gliridae > Graphiurus > Graphiurus murinus. The sequence goes on along the minus strand of PVLC010002338.1, from coordinate 42,918 downwards.
GGTTCTATAAATTATTCGGTAGCTTACCTATTTGTTAGGAAATGAGATGGTCTTTTTGATTTACAGTGGATACAAGAACAGTATTTTGAATTGAAAATGGTATTGATGATATTGATCTGTTAGGATCCTAGGAAATTTTGCAGTATGATTGGTATTGTATTAAAATTTGAAGTGGTTATCATCAGCTTAATTAGGAAAAGACAACTTTTAAGAAATCATTTTATCATATATTCTCTTTTTCCAAAAGGCTAAAATTTTGTAAAAAATAATATATAATCAGATTGAATTTGTTGATGGTAAATATATTTTTATTCATCCCATCAGATTTTATATCAAAAAACCAATAAGTTATTAAAAGAAAAGGTCCTATTCATAATCAGGTGAAGAATATGAGAAATTTAGGCTTAAGCCATGGTGTGGAGGCTCAATTTCCACTTTGGCAGAAGACAGGATATTTACTGTTTTTTAAGCTTCAAATATATAAGTGAGCACCTAATGGCATTTTATTTTTGCTTGCTGATTTTAAAAGATTGGCATTGAGTTTTATAGCTATAATCTATTGTAACCATTTTTGAACCTCTAGTGGTTAGGCTAGTTTACTAGACTTTCTTTGAAACTAGCTAAAAAATGTACTTTGTGAATAAAAACTTTGCTGAATTGCTTGGCCTCAAATGAATCCATTGGGCTTATCTTCCAGGAATACAGAATTGATAGTGCTTTTTTTCCGAAGGCCAGGGATAATGTAATAGTTCTTAAAATGGAAATACAATTGAGTTGGTAAATAACTTCCAGTCAGTCTCTGCTTTGTTCAAGTTTAGGAAATGAGATGGCAAATATTGGAGCCTCAAGTTTGAAAAGTTACCTTAGACTAGAGGGCTGCAAATATACCCCAAACCAAATCTAACTCTCCACCTGTTTTAAAAAATACAATTGTAGCTGGGCATGGTGGCACATGCTTGTAATCCCAATACTTGGGAGGCTGAAACAGGAGGATTGAAGATTTGTGGCCAGCCTCAGAAACTTAGCAAGAACCTCTGTAACTTAGTGAGACTCTGTTTCAAAATAAGAAAATAAGGTGGGGGTTATAGCTCAGAAGTAGAATGCTCTTGGGTTCAATTCCTGTACCCCCTCCTGTCACTCAAAAATACAGTTATATTGGAGTACAGTTATACTCATTTGTTTACATATTGCTGTGGCTGCTCTCTAGTACACTGCCAGAATTGAGTAGTTGCAAGAGACTATAGGGTCCACAAATCTAAAATATTTACTGTCCAACCCTGTATAGAAGGGTGTTAAAGAAAATGGAGCTTGGAGCTTCTGTCTTCATAGAGTTGGGGTGCACTGCCCTCCAGGCAGGTGCATGCATTCAGCAATCCAGAAGCTCTATGAACCCTCTCAGGGCTTTTACAGAAGCCCCATTACATAGGCATAATGAAATTATTGACCATGGTGATTAACTCAATCCCAGCCCTTTCCCAACTCCTGGAGGAGAGGGGTTGGAGGGACATACAGAGCTAAAAGTTCCAAACATCTGTCTTAACTACATGGTTGCTTTCTCCAGCAACCATCCCCATCTTCTAAGAGTCACCTCATTAACATAAAATCAGTTACAGTTGAAAGGGGATCATTATGAATAATAAAAGACATTCAGGAAATGCCAAGTATTTTAGGAATTCTGTGCCAAGAATCAAATACCTATTTCTTACCACATCAGAATGGACCTTGAGCCTGGAACATTTCCATATCAATAGATAAAGAGCTCATATAGCCTGGCCTTGTGTGGGAATACCCTTCCATTTCAAGCTCATTGTATGGTCCTTTGATCTGCCTAATCATATTTCCATGACCCGTAGACATCCCCAGTTTTTAGTAATTCAGAATTGTTAGGGAAAGGGGTCAGTGTTGTTTCACTGCAGTGAAACAAGAGGTGTACACATATGAAAATTTTCTGCATTAGACACCTAGGGGATTCACTAACCAGGAGGAACTCATGTACACCATTGGCGTGGATCTTCTCTCTCTCTGTAAATGATATATTGTTCCATCCAGGACTTGACTATTGTTTGTTCCTCAGTAACTCTGATACCAAGACACAATTGGCAGAAATGTTTGGAGTCGTCTTCTGGAACTGATAACTGGTACGTGGTGTTCCATTTGACATTAAGAAAATACAGATTTAGGGCTTGTTAGTCAAACATTTTACATTCCATTTCTCAGGTAAATCTGATAAATAATGCTCTGCTCAAAAGGAAATTAGTTCTCTGGTTTTTTTCTTACCAAGCTAAAGGTTAGATATTTTAAAAAAGAATTCCTAATGAATTTTGCAATTTTATATTAACTTTAGCAACAAATATTTCAAAGAGAATATTTCATTGTTTTTCCAAAACAAAAATCCACCTCTATTCACAATACATTTAAAAGATACAGGAAGAGAGGAGATGAGACAAAAAGCAAGACGGGGATCAGAGGGACCTAGAATACAACAGCACTGAATGATAGACTGAATTAATACAGCAGTTCTGCAGCAGCAAACCAAGATTGGAAGACTGTAAAAATATCAGTAACTAACAGAGAGCTAGCAACCAGGCAAAAAAACCCCAAATATCAGTTTCTAGAAAAGAAAAAAGTTACTGACAGCAGCAGCTTCCAGCCAGCAGTAATGCAGTGGAAGAGGAAATCCCTCTAACAATATGAAGGAAATTTTCCCACAAAGTTGAGTCTAAAAGTCAGCAGCACATTTGCAATATGAAAAAAAAATATGCACAGAAATGGAGAGCTGAACCAGCAAGGGAGAAAGCCCAGACAGTTCCCAGCAGAGATAGTTAAGGGGTAAGTGGTGACAGTTTAAAAAGACTCTGGACTTAACTGAATGGCAGACTAGGAAATCTCAGCCACTTACATTAGTTTTTCACATTTCACTTTAGTTTTCTTTTCTTTTTGACATGTTCATGGCACACTTCCTTTTTGTCTACCCAAGACCTAAAAGCCCTGTAGGCTCTACTTTTCATTGAGGCATGGGTGCTCAAGCTGTGAGTCTGGACATAGGAGTGAGTGTGGGACATGGGGAGAAATGCAGGGCAACCACACCAGTTTAATTATTCACTAAAGGACTCCAACCTGAAAGAAGAGGAGAAACCTATCTCAACAACTGTGCAAATTGAGGACCTCGGAAAACAGAAACGGGCCAACAAGATTCCTCAAAATTAATAAAACCCCTAATGACTCAATCCACAGATACTGATGTGGACAAAATCCCAAAGAATTTAGAAAGTTGATGTCTAAAATGATCAATGAACTAAAAGAATAAGTAATAGAAAGTACAGGAAGTGAAAGAGCTGTTCCATAAACATTCTGAAAAAGAACTACAGAAACCCTGTTAATGACAAAAAAAAAAGCTTGAGTTGAAAGTCTCACCAATATATTAGAATGAGTTTGAACACTCAGTCAGCAACAAGAAAAGAGAAAGACCATCAGAATATACAAGAACACAGGTGTGATGCATCCTGGTACTTTGGAGCTTGAGACAGGAGGATCACGGATTGGCGGCCAGCCCCAACAGCCCTTAGCAATTTAGCATGGCTCTGTTTCAAAATAAAGAATAAAATAGAACTGGGTGATTAGCTTGAAGGTAAACTGGTTTAATCCCCAGTGCTACAAAAAAAAAAAAAAAAAAAAAAAAAAAAAAAAAAAAAAAAAAAAAAAAAAAAAAAAAAAAAAAAAAAAAAAAAAAAAAAAAAAAAAAAAAAAAAAAAAAAAAAAAAAAAAAAAAAAAAAAAAAAAAAAAAAAAAAAAAAAAAAAAAAAAAAAAAAAAAAAAAAAAAAAAA